>JAQQPU010000885.1:82024-94919 GCA_029168905.1 Artemia sp. Kazakhstan ARC1039
GGGGGGGGGGTATTTGAGAATTTTATTTGAGTTTTTTTTATTTCCCTAAGTAGGGGGAAGGAGTTTTGGAACTTGTGTATTATGCGCCACTCACTCAAGTTTGTGCTGTGTAAAACTGTGTATACGCTGTTTAAAAACGATCAAAACTGGTTTCTTCGTTATTTTTTTTCAGCGTAGCGCGAGACAAGACAAAGACAAGTGACAGAATATATGGGAAATATATAATTTGGGCTATATATTTGCAAATAGGGAGGGGGGATAAAGTATTTGGATGGTTTGAAGTCAGAAAACGATTCTTTCTAGGTATATGGCCACTAAAAAATTACAGAAGAACAGCGAGTTATCTGGAAATTTTGTTAACTAAAAAAAAAAAAAAAAAAAAAAAAAATCTCAGCATAAAGTAAATGTAATGTTTCCTTTAAATGTTTTTTCCAAGTGTTAAATGTTTTTCTTTCAATGACTGTATTTCCAAGTATTAAATATTATTATTAGGTTAATATAGTGTTTCATTTAAGTGTTTTATGATGATCGCTGATCAAAGTTTATGTTATTTATGCCTTTCATTTATGTTGTTTTACTGTGTTCATTGCCGTATATTTGGCTTTAAAATACACTTATTTATCTATCTGTCTAATACTATGCAGAATAATTGTACCAAACAAATTTTGCATGCAGACTCGCTATACTTTACCCCCCACCCCCTCCCCTAATGTGCAAATCTATAGCCCAAATTTATTTCTAAAGTAAAGAAAAAACTAACGAAAAAACCGGTGGGTTCTTGGATTTTTACACAGCGTAAACTTGAGTGAGTGGCTCATAATACACAAGTACCAAAATTCCTTACCCCTACGGAAATTAAAAAAAATAAAACTCAAATAAAATTATCAAATTTGGAAAGCCTTATTTTTCACTGGGGGTGGGGATATTTTCCAGGGGAGGGGGGTATTTACCGGGGGAGGGGTTTTCCATGGGGGTATTTTCCGCGGGGGGGGGGGGTATTTTCCGTAAGGGGTATTTTCCGCGAGGAGTATTTTTCGAGAGGGGTATTTTCCGCGGGTGTGTGTGTGTATTTTCGTGGGGTATTTTCTGGGGGGTATTTCCTGCGGGGGGGGGTAAACACTGGCCACCGTTATGTGTTATGTCACAGTCAGTGTATTCTTTTCTAAATAGAAACTGAATCTCTATAACTCCATGATTGTAGTAAAGGATCTAAATCCAAATGCTAGTCAACACAATAGTCGTGAGTCAGTAAAGAGCGATACGTATTCCATGTTGTAAAATTAAGTCATAAAATACAACAGATCCACCTAAGAATTTTATAGGAAAGCTCATTCGATCAGAAATTAAGAGTAATAGTACCCTTTCTAAGAAACGACACTGATCAGATGACAAGGAACTACTCTTTTTATATCTAACCAACCTTGAAGCCCCAAATGCTATTGAATAGAAAATTTAACGAAATAATTACAACCAAAACGATGGAAGGGTCGAAAAATAGCTCTACCAAGGATCCGTTTGACCCTAGGTACAAGGGCTCCAACTTTTACAATTAGTCCTTATGCTTCACAAACTTTTTTAAATGTATATTTGTATTAAGGGATGATATGTTTTCCTTGTTGAAATTAGAACTGTGCAGACATTTAGGTCCGAAGATATCCCGTAGCCAAGGTTTGAATTTTCAATTACATTTTCATTTTGAATTTTCATTTTGTAATTGAATGACATAAGTCATTCAATTACAATTATGTTCAGGGGGTCTTTACCAAGAGGTTGTATATTTTACTCATACTTGTCCATGATTGGTATGTGCATTTCTCGCAAATTTCAACCATCAGCTGACTAAGAGGATGTGCACTATTTCTCTCATACATGCGTAACTTCTCCCTTTCAATCCTGCCTTCTTTCACTCACATATCGACGGCATATACACAAAAATCTAGGGAATAATCCGTTCCCTTAAATTAAAGTTGTTCTATGAGTTAGCTATAATTTAACTGTAACAGTTCAAATAAGAAAATATTTAACTTTTCAGATAAAAAAAGAAGAAATTACCATTGTACTTGAGGAGCAGGAGAGCCTTCAACTTCAATATCCACCCTAAATGGCTGGTCAGTCATGCATGACATATCTGACATTTTCTTCTTGAATTTTGGAGGAGCCTTGACATACAAATTGGCTTCTGTTTTCGCTTCACCTAGCTCATTAGTAGCAATAACTGTGTACAGGCCAGCGTCGTCAGTTGAAACTCCCTTAATAATGAGGGCTATACTTTCGTCATCTTCAAATAGAAAACGGTATCTACCGCCGGCTTTGACCTCATCCCCACCACGGAACCTGAAATAATATTTTTTTATTATTTTGAAAGCACGATCTAAACTACCTTCTCATATAGGGCAACGTCACAAATTCTAGCTCCATTTAACTTAATAAGCAGTTAAAAATTAAAAATGGTTAGACGAGATAAAAAGTAATTTTAATTTTATTTGTTAGCCTCTTCTTCATTGACATCGTTCACCGTGCCAGCAGTATTTTTTCTAGGCGAATCATTTTTAGAAACCCGGATTTTATTAAAAAACCATGATTGGCTTTCAAATCAAATACAGGCCCGTTGTTGGCAGAGCGAATTATGTCAATCAAGACGAGGCTTTAGACCCGCCTGCATCTCTTCACTCTTCAGTAACCAAGTAACGGAATAACTGAACTGTCATTCTTTCACATGTCTACACGAACAGGAGGAAGCTGGATTCATCAAACAAAAGTTCGGAAGCTAAGCACATGTTAAACACATATCCCTCTAGTATTTCAGGAGAAGAACTCTTTTTATTGTCGAAGATGATTAAAAAGTGAGTCATTGTCTTATTCATGCAGTCTTCTAACTGTATACAGTGGTTATTCTAATTGTATAATTTTTTGTTCTTCATTTCGTTTACTTTAGAATTTTTTTAATGCCTTTTACCTTAGCTCCTCGGATTGGTCTTTGATGGCTTGGGTTGTTCATGCATCCTCTAGGCATTATGAAACTACCCAAAACACCCTTTGTAAATAGACTAATTACACTTGGTATTTTAGACTTAGCTATGTTCCTTTTGTTATGTTGCATGCGTTATAGATACGAAAACTATGCGGTTCACTTGGATGGGGGGGGGGGGATAAAATAATTAATTCCTTTGAAATATTCTCATAAATATGACGTCAATCATTTGATTTAGAAAAAAAATAAAGCTCCAAAGAACTTGTTTGAATCTCGTGGCATATGCAGGGGTGCCACTAAGAGGGATGGGGGGTCTCTCCCCTAAAGGTCCTCAGAAATGACTTTTGTCGTTCTAAGCCCGACAAAAGTCGCTATCTGTCAGCGCAAAGTAACGAAACTTACTACTTCATGTGCGCAAAGTCGACAAAAACCTATTGGCTCCCTAAAAACGAACAGTCGAGCGGGGCACTACAAAGATTGGTATTTTGTCAGTCCATTGTAATTTCATAAAAGACTTTCGTCGGGCGAAGAACAACAAAATTTATTGCTTCATCTGCGCAAAGTCGACAAAAACGAATTGCCCCAGTAGAAAACGACTTGTTAAGCCGGGTTCTACATAACCTGATATATAGTCGGTCCAATCTAATGTCATTTAAGACTTCGGTCGAGTGAAGGACTGCGAAATTTACTGCTTCATCTGCGTGAATTCAATAAAAACTTAATATTTTGCTGGTTCATTGCTATGTCATAAAATACTTCCGTTGGGCAAAGACGATAAAATTGACTGCTCCATCTGCGCGAAGGTGACCCAAACCAATTTACCACCTAGAAAACGACTTGTCAGATGGAACCTTGTAGAACTGGATATTTTTCAACGCATCGGTTAGCCGGAACAATTCTAATGGCTCTACTGAGAAAAAACATGTTTGGGAAATATTGTTGTTTTTTTTCAAAATATCGAAAACAGCTGACATATTTTGGTAATACTCGAGGGCATTGAATTGCAAGGTTGGACTAAGCTTATTTAGAACCAGACCTCTTCCACTTATTGTCAAAATCCTTATAACAAATCATATAACCGAATGTATGAAGAATTATAACTGTAAGGGAAAGTAACAATTTTTAATTCCAGGTTTGATATTTTTCCGCTTTGCGAGATTATGCATATTTTAAGACTTTATTAAAAAAAAAAAGAAAAAAAAACAGGAACCCAGTAATCTGGGTTGCACTGCTACTCCAAATGAAAATTCTGTAATATATACACACGTCGAAATAAATTCAAACCAAACCGGTTTGTCAAGAGTGACGAAAGTTTACAGGGAATCAAGTTTCTCAGGGATCTAGGAATTGCAATTTGAATTAGTGCGATTCTGCATCTGAACCTAAAAAGACGCTTGGAGCACTACTTTATTTGTTTAGATCATCCGTACATGAAAATGTTTGCAGAACAAAGGAACAGATCCAGAACTAGAAATAAGCTTGTGTGTGAAGTTTGTTTAAAAAAAAAATATAGGTCTTACGAACTTGTCTCCGACTATTGAGCTATTCACATTTTAACACATCATAATGTGGAACTGAAATACGGTACCGAAGCGAAGATTAGGCCAAAAATAAGACCTCTTTATTTGACATTTCAAAATGGTTACGGCCAGGAAGCTCAAAGAAAACTGTAGAAGGCCTTCTCATGAGCGAACTTCATCTCAAACGGCAAGATAGCTTAGTTGAATTTAAGTCAACAGAAGGTTTAGAGTCTGTCTTCAGTGATTCCTCTCGTTTTAGGGCTTCGCAATCGCAGCTACCTGACGTCTCGGATTCTGACACTGCTAAAGATGTTTATTACCAAAGCTCAGCAGATGTCCTGCTTGTAAGTACCTGATTTGATAGACTCCCAAAGCCTGGGCAGACTCTTACTTTTAAGGCGAAATTTGATCAACGAGCGTCAGTTTGTTAAAGGGTAGTAAACTTTAAAAAGTTTGATTGAAGCATTCAATAATTTGTAATTGATAAACGAGGAAATGATAATAAGATTAGGGATAATTAAAAAATATATCCTTAATTTTTAATTATATATGGTAAAAAAAAGAATTATCCTAAAGGGCAGTGAACATGTCCTTTTAATATGGAAGCTTCTTGTATTTTTATGGTCAGGTTTCCATTTAAAAGATTTTGAATTTCTTTTGAGCTTTTCAGTTTTTTGAATGCATGAAATGAATACAGACAAACAACTGTGGTGAAATTGAAGTAACATATCAGACATCACTTGAAGAAGTTTGTCGTGGTCCATCGTTGACAAATATCAGACTCTGAATACAAGAAGGTGCAGCTGAAGAAATCGAAGTTACTTATCCTCCCAGGTCTGACACTGTGGAATCTGGTGAAAGAGAAAAAACATTGGAAGAAGTTCGCTGTTCAGAAATTAATCACAAAGAAAAGGTAGGAATCAGCGATATTTTTGCAACTCTTTCTTGCATTACTGACTTTACCGAGGCAGCAAAAATGAAACTGACACAGTTAAGTTAGATTCTATCTCTAAAGAATTAGACTCGGCAATACAAGCGCTAGACACAGGGTGATCAATCAGCAAACATTGAACTAGACTTATTAGTCAGTCAGAGAAATTCTTTTCTCAGAAAGTGTCGAGAATGGAAGGAGTGGAATCTGAAGCCGAAAGTTTACAGAAAACTGGAATCGTAAGTGTCAAGCACAATCCCGGGATAAAGAAAAAAAAAATCAAATTCATATCAAACTAGGACCATTTAAGCCAAAAACTCAATTTTCTAAGAAATGAGGAAATCCAAATTCAGAGCTCCAATTACAAGTTGCGTTTTGTTTGAAGCTGGTACAATGAGTACCCACACCTAGAGTATGGTGTCGAGAAAGATTTAGCCTAAAGCTTTACCTGTTCGTGGTTTCCAAATGAACTTGGCCGCGAATACAGAAACGAATATTCTTCGCCATGGTTGCAACGGTAGCTGCAACCTAGTAAAGAGCGAACCACAGCTCATAGTAACCAAAAGTTAAAAAACGCTAAGAACAATAATTTTGATGTCACTTCTAAAGTAGAAAAGCATGGAAGTATAAAACGAAATCATCATTGTAATAATTATGGTCCAAAACCGGTAACTGGAGGTTTGCAAGAACACCTCTCGTATGTTCCTTCTCCAAGCCCTCTTAATAAGCTACGCAATTAAGGTACAAACACTAATATATTAAATCAGCTGATTTGAGACGTGGTTCTGTTAGTACAGCGTTCGACTTCAAAATAGAGTATCTTGCGTTCGATTCCCGCTTGGGTGTTTTTTTTCAATCATGGTTTTCTCCCTTCTATACGATCATTTTCGGATAATTTCTCTTTTTTTGTAAATGTGATGCGCTCATTTCTAAAACATGTCCCGGGAAGGTATTCGGTCAAGCATTTTGATTCAAAAGGGAATAGAGGTCATCCAGTTCACGGTTTGCAACGACATTCTGAGTATATCTTTAAATCCATACCCCAACGAATGGCGTAATTTTGTCAAAATCCTTAGGGGGAGGGGGGTCAAAGTTGGAGCCAATTTTACCAAATCAAGTGAAAATGACAGAGAAAACCGAAAAACTAGCCGTATAGTAATAAAAAAGGTAAAGATGTTCTAAAGAAAACTGAACTGTTTCAGTGGATGCTTGAATTATGCATGCTTATCTTAGTTTTGACAACGTTTTTGGAGAAACTGAATTTCAGCTGGGATGGGGGGAGGGGGTTAACTTACTTGATAATTCCACCGTAATGTTCTGCCTATAAGTAAGATTGTGCATTCAAAGAGGAAAAAGACAAATGAAAACAGTTCTGTAGGAGAATTCAGGTAATTCTTCTCAAAATTTTTGAAATGAAAACAAACTTAGTTTATAACACCATTTATCGTACCTACACAAGAAATGATCTTTTTTTTAAATTTCCATTCGTTTCTGAATAATGAGAGGCTCTTTATTCAAGGACAGGTCAAATAAATGCCTAAGCCTAAAGGCACATTTCTGTTGAGGTAGCAAAATTTTTCGCAAGTATGTCGATATACAAACTTGTCCGCTCAGTTAACCTTTTGTGTTGAAGCTACTCGCCTTGAGCTACTTTATTCAGTGTGACTAAATTATTTTTTTTTAACGAAGAATTAAAGACCTATTTATTCTTTTTTGATTTTTTTTATACAAAAAGACAAGACACTGTGTTTCGATTTTTTTTTTGGTTACTCTAAACTTATTTTTTCCTTTAATTCTTGTAAGGCTTCTTAGTTCAGCTCTTTAATAAGGGGCGAGGTATCTTATCTCCCCTAGATTGGAGGTGATTAGAAATTATATAAAAAATAAGTTTTCAACTGAAACTAAGGAACAGCATTAAAACTTAAAACGAACAGAAATTATTCCGTATAAATAAAAAAGGTCATAGCAGTGTTTTTTCTAAATTAAATTTTAATAAAAGACGAACATAGATTCATTGAAAAAAAAAAATTCTCCGAGAGAAGTAAAGAGCGAAGTTGAAATTTCAAACGAACAAAAATTATTACTTCACAGCCTATATAACATATATCAATAAAACTAAAGCCAATAAATCAACTGGTGATATTTCCCTAAGTTTTTAAGATTAGTGAAAACTAGCGCTTTACTGAAAACACAAAAGCCAAGTATAAAAATAAGAATATTGATGTCAAAAGTAAATACGTAGCCTCACAACAACAAACTAATCTATAACGCTTTTTTAGTCCTACAGGAGCTGTGATATATCAGTAACTTTCAATATACAATTAAAATTATCTTAAAAACTTAGGCATAAAAATACTTAAAGTTATTACACAGAATGTAAAATAATGGATTGACTTATCAGGTAACATCTTGGTCTCACATAGTATTACTCAAAATAAAGAACATATCAACCGTAAGACGAACTTTGGAAATCCAGTTATTTCTCTCTATAAAACAGAGGATTTTAAGTTGCGATACAAATTCTAAAGCAAGTTTGTAGTCCTAATGCTAATAAGATTCCGTCACTTCGAACTTGTCTACAGAATAATCATGAAGTGTCCTTTTCAGATCCGAAACGACAGTCAATCATTGAACTGAGCTCATTGTGCAGAACTGATACCAAATTAAACGAAAAAAACAAAACAAAAAACAACAATCTAAAAACTCTTTACTTTTATACTGTTAAAAGTGTACTTAAAAGGTTTACTTTTACCGTACCAAAGCTCAATATTGTTTTGTGTTTTCAGTAAAGCGCTAGTTTTCTGTAATCCTACAAACATAGGGAAATATGCCCAGTTGATTTATTTGCATTATTTTATTGATATGTTAGATAGGCTGTGAAGTAATAATTTTTGTTCGTTTTAAGTTCAACTTTACTTTTTACTTCCCTCGGAAAAACTTTGTTTTTTATTTAAATTAATTTATAACAGGAACCAAAAACTTGGCACAAAATGCGAAGCAATGGCGCCAATGCTGAAATGCTCGTCACTCACTTCCGATCAAATGGTCACAAAACTTATGTAGGTGGTCTTCTTGGTTTTATAGAGAGAGATAAATCATTGCCAAGCTTAGAACCTAACGACATATATAGAGTCAAAAAAATAAAAGGAAAGAGGGCGTTGCATTATGTACATGTTGCTGGATGTTACCACCCCTCTAGGTAAACAAGGGCTGGCATTTCATGGGAAGAATCACGACGGGGAAAATCACGTTGAGCTAGCTGATATTCTTTGAGACACATCATCGAAATGGACCATCGAATGAACAACCAGATGAAGCCGAATGTCACCAACTTTCTGTCGGGTAGTAGTCAAAATAAATTAATTGCGATTGTTCGAACAGAGCTAGTTCAATAATCGCAGCAGAAGTCAATGGAGATGACTTCTTCGACATATTCGCAGACGAAAATTTTTGCTGCCAGCCATGAAGAGTGTTTATTTGTAGGAGTACGGTATATTGATAGATAGATTATTCGACCAGAGGTAGTTCAATAATCGTAGCAGAAATTAATGGAGCTGACTTCTTTGGCATATTCGCAGACGAAAATTTTTGGTGCCACCCATGAAGAGTGTTTAGCTGTAGGTGTGCGGTATATTGATAGATAGATTATTCGACCAGAGGTAGTTCAATAATCGTAGCAGAAATTAATGGAGCTGACTTCTTTGGCATATTCGCAGACGAAAATTTTTGGTGCCACCCATGAAGAGTGTTTAGCTGTAGGTGTACGGTACATTGATAGATAGAGAACCGCTAAAGAGCGTTTACTCGTCACTGTAGATTCTGAGTAAAAAAAAAGGAGCCGATATAGTAGAAGCAATTCTAAGAGTTTTGCGAAAGGCTCGGATCAATGAAGAAAAACTGGTCTTTCAATGCTACGATTTTGCAAGTAACATAAGTTGGCGCTTTGATGAAGCACAAGCTCACATTTCCAAGAAGTTAGAAAGAAATATTTAATACACAAGATGCCTAGCCCGCAGATTATCATTGAGTTTGCCGTGTTGTTTTCTCATGCGAAAAAGGACAGACGAGGGTTATCTTTAGTTTACAGAGCATTTACTTTTGCAAAAACTATTGCAGTGACGTTGGCCGAAGGTGAACGAATATTTAGCAAGATGAAAATCGTCAAGAACAGATTGAGGTCAACTATGGGACGCGATCTACTTGGCCATCTCATGCTCCTGATATCAGAAAAAGACTTACTGGAAAAAATTGCCCTTAGCCTACTTGTAGAAAAGTGGAAAGTGGAAAAACCAGGCAGCCTTAAAGTTTAGTTTATTTTCTTTGTCTTGATTTTGCTTTTATACCTGAGTTTTTCTCTACAATATATGACAATTTTCCGCAACTAATAACCCTTATTTTAACACTTAAAAAACGATTTAACAAATTTCTGTGGCGTCAGCACCTACCCGAATTCGTCGTACCCCACCCCAAATATAAAATCCTTTTCACAGGCCAGAAAATCACAGGATGTCAATTTTTTAAATATTTTTGCCATGCACAGATCGTCACTGTCGCTTATAATTTCTGCCGCCACTTATCTCCTGAACATATATTTCTTTCTAACTGGATATTTCCTTGTTCTATACTTTCAATTTTGACTCGTTGTAATTGTCGTTTTTGCAAGTAATATAACCGTATGTTTCTTTCTTCTTCGTGAAAGAAAGTATAAGTATACGGAAGAAAGAATTCTTTCGTATATTTCTTTCTTTCTTATTCATTTTTCATCTTAGTATTATGGAACTACTGAAAATGCCTTTTACAAAAAGACTCACTACACTTAGTATTCTATACTTAGCTTTGCTTGTTTTATAATTTATACTTATTCTGTATACTTAATATTTATAATTTTTATACTTATACTTAATTTTTATAAGGTATTTTATGCCTAAGTTAGCTCTTTTTTTTGTGTTACTTTGTCTGCATCATAGGCACTAAAAACGATACAACCAGTCCTGAGGCAAATATCACGTATATATGCTCTAGAAATGTATTCGTAAATATGACGTCACTCATAAACTGAGCCGTGATTTTGCTTTGAAGTCCGGCAAGATCACGGTTTAGTTTATCCGAAAAATCAGTTTGACACAAGTTCCAAAGCGTCTTGCATCAAGCACCTGTAGGTTTTTTCTTATCAAGACAATTTTATTGAAGAATTATTTGATTAAAAAAGGAAGATAAAAAAAGTTTTCTTCAAAATATCTTCAGAGGCCAATCAGTTCTACGGGGATAGATTTTGCTTTCTTTGCAGGAACTGGGGTTTCTTCTACTTCTTTTCTCTTTAAGCCCTTTTGGATGATATTCTGTGGTATTTCTTGTATCTCATCAGAATCCATAAGCTCGGCACCACTGGCACCAGCAGAAGCAGTGGTGGAGGATAAAGCTGCGCTGGCTATAGCTGCTTGAACTCTGAGCTGCTCTAGATCTCCAGAAACAATGTATTCGAGATTTTCTGGAAACTTTTCTGTTTGGACGATATTTAGCGTGAACTTATAATCTAGCCAAGCGTCTTCACATTTTAACTGAGATCCATCTTGAATACCAAATCCTGAAAGGGTTTTGTTCAAGTTAACCTTAGTTCCATCCTCTGGGTCCGAAGATACTAGCACTGTACCTTTTCCATCATCTACCATTATATCTGGAGACATCATGCTCAGATGTTCTTTAATTACTAGCTCAACCAACATTCGAACCGACATTGTGTTCACGTTGCATTCCAAACTTGCCTCAGGTTTTTTGGTACACACGTAACAAGTCGGCTTGGGCTTATCTAACCAACAAGATGCAACAAGTCTTCCATTGACATTTGGATGTTTATTTAAATAGACGAGCCTACATTCCTCAAGCTTATCCTCCAGTAACTTGTAAGCTTGAAGGACCATGACTCCAGCGATGATAGCATTTGTGGATGCTATAGCAGGAATTATATTTCCAGCCATGGATTTCACATCAAAGCGGCTCTTCATATCGATACCAAAAATGAATGATCTCAGATTTGCACAAGCAGTAACGAAATCCATTGCAACTGCATCATCTTTGTTCCATACCAGTGACCCGGCTGTAGATTCAGCCGTGTTCCTAAGCTTCTTCAAACTATTAGAAAAAACCTCACGACATTCCAAGAGTGACCAAACACGCTGATCTTTAAAATTACTTGGGACATTTGGTTCAACATCGTTAGCACCACACGACGGCAGTTGATTCCAGTCCAATGGAGATGGTGGTCTACGATTTGCGTCAGCTGACCAGAGTTTATCCATTGACAACAAATACTTTATATCTGCACTAAAAAGTTTTTTGAACAGCTTTTCTGGGTTGTACTTAGATTTCTTTGCCCACTGACGGGTAGATATTCGCTTTAGTTCATCCTTTCCTTTAGCTTCTAGTCCTGTTTCAGATGCTAATTCAGGGTCCTCAGTATCAGGAGACACGTCATCGTCAGCATCTTCCTCCCCAAAGAGCTGATTGAATAAATGTTTAGCCCATACGATACAATGAATTGGTGCAGACGGAGTATTGCGGATAGTGCAACCGGGGAAAGTCTTTTGGTGAGCCTTTGGCTGGCAGTCATAGCATTCTGTAAGACCTATACTAATTACTGTAACTTGACCTAAATAGCCTGCTGAGCCACTTTCTATGAGAGGAACCTTAGCATCCAAACAGAGTTTATTCACGTAGCTTCTTGCCGCTCTGTTATCCAATGCGTTCATCACTATGGTAAATTGTTGAAAATATTTAACATCATATTCTTTGCTCATAATGCTGTTGTGATAAGCAGTAACCTTCATATCTGGCTTTAGCTCTAGAATAGATAAGCGGGCAATCACTGACTTAGGCCTTCCAACATGTTCTTTTCTAAATAAAAACTGGCGGTTGAGGTTACTAACATCAATTGTATCCAAATCAATTACTTCTATGTCCCGAAAGCCACTAAGGGCGAGGTTTTTGAGCAACTCACAGCCAATACCACCTGCTCCGACTACAAGAATCTTAGCTTTTTCCACATCTATTTGAAATTTATATTTTTTCCTGATATAATTATGTCTTTAATGAGATAAGATTATTGAAACAAGTTTGATTTACTGACAAATATCTTTTTCAAGCTTCAGACTTTTGGTTTTTCTTTTCAAGGTTTTTGAATTGTCGTAATAAATTATTAAAATATGTACAAATAATTTTGCAGTTACCAGTTTTTTGTTCTATAAACCTTTTACAGTATACTTCTCCATGCATGAAAATTATAAATCTTCATAGCTCTGACGTCATGACTCGTGAAAACAAATTTCGTGGCATTATTAAGGGGGTGCCCACTAATTATGATTCAGTGATACTTAAAAAATGTGAATACTGTGAACTTTTTTGTATACTTTACTCGACTTGTTTTGCTTAAAAGTGGTTTATAAATAAATTTATATATATATATATATATATATATAC
>JAQQPU010000886.1:721-27857 GCA_029168905.1 Artemia sp. Kazakhstan ARC1039
ATTTTTTGGCCACTTAAAAAGGGCACTAGAACTTTTAATTTTCGTTCGAATGAGCCCTCCTACGATATTCTAGGACCACTGGGTCGATACGATCACCCCTGAAAAAAAAAAAAAATAAACACGCATCCGTGATCTTTCTTCTGGCAAAAAATGAAAATTCCACATTTTTGTAGATAGGAGCTTGAAACCTCTGCAGTAGGGTTCTCTGATAGGCTGAATATAATAGTGTGATTTTCATTAAGGTTCTATAACTTTTAGGGGGTCTTTCCCCCTTTTTTCGAGAATCAGCCAAATATTCTGAGGCGCGTAACTTTTGAAAGGTAGGACTAAACTTGATGAAACTTATATATTTGAAATCAGCATTAAAATCTGATTCTTTTGATATATCTATTGGTATCAAAATTCCGTTTTCTACAGTGTCGGTTACCATTGAGCCGGGTCGCTCCTTACTTACAGTTCGTTACCACGAACTGCTTGATTAGAATTTATGTTACAGATTCTATTTTGAGCTGAATGGCTGGTCTGAGCAACCCTTTTCCGATCTTAAGCCTCCCTAATTTGCTCCGTGTAATAATTCTTTATTTTGCATTGTCTGTATAGGTTTTTGCATTGACTCTATTTTTGGACGAATCTGCTACTATTTGGCAGCATAGGCTTTGAAACTGGGAGGCTCTTAATTTATGTACCTTTTTCATAGCTCTTTAAACAATTGGGTATCTCAAAATTTATGCTACACAGCAATTTGGCCCTAATCAAACAGAAGTTTTGTTTGTGGCACAAAATGGTAGAATTTGACGGTTTTCTGTGAAATTATTTGAAACTGGTTGGCTTTTCGATGATTCTAAAACGATTGGCTACCTCAGAATTTTCGCTTGATTTTTTTTCCGCCCTGTTTGGGCCAAATATTTATTTTTGCAGTAAATAATGGCAGAAATTGGCACTTTCCTGTGGCAGTATCTCTTGATTTATTAAAAAAATGGTACTAGAACTTCTAATTTTTGTTCGAATTATATCTCCCGATATATTACGACCACTGCTTCGATACGATCGTGCACGGAAAAAGAACAAAGAACGAAGAAACAAATAAACGTGCTTCCATGACAAAATTTCCGGGGGAGGGGGTGCCAATTTTCTGGGCTTTTGCTTATAGAGAGGTGATCCCTTCGATATAAAGCTCTTGAACGTGCTATATTTGACGGTGCCGTTTTCGTCAAGACTACATCTTATAAAGAGGAGGTTTTCCCTCCTCTTTATAAAATAATGTAATTTTTTTTACTGCAATAACTTTTGAAGACTAACTTTAAATTTGATAACTGTTACATATGTAGAATTACCGCAAACACAACATTCTTGTGATATATATTATTAGAAGACTTTTTTTATTAGAAAACTTTTTGTTCCTTACGTACAGTTCGTTACCGCTCATTTTATTTCCGAACCGAGAAGTTTGTCTATCCAAAATGATTATACGAGGGGGGGGGGCAACGTATTTTTCTGACTGTCTGCACGTTTATCCCTTTGGCACTTTGTGCCAAATTGTTTTTGTCTCAAATGTAGTGTGACATTAAATCTTAAGGCGAACAGAAATTAACCAGAGCAAGAGGGACAAAGTTCTGAGCAGAGCACAATGAACATTTTGATTCAGAACTGGAGGGGCCAACCCTTTATGCTCAGGGTAATTTCTGTTCGTTTTTAATATTGACTTTACTTTTTGCGTATAATTCAAAACACTTGTTTATGGGGGTTAGTTCCTCATTTTTGGTGATCGACTTTTCACTTTCAGTGCTAAAATTTAACACGGATTTTATAAAAAAAAATTAATCAACGTTTTAATTTTTTTTTTTAATATTGTAAGAAAGACTGCAGAATAAATATGCGCATATGAAAGGAATAGTCCAAAAATACCTTCCGAACAAATTTACGTACAGCAAGCGTTGAAGACACTTCCGCCTATTTATCCTAATTGGAAGTTGTATGCCTAACCAACTATGTATCTTGTGTCACCAGAAATATTAAATTTTTAAGTATGGCCGCATTCGATGCTACAACGGGGTGCAGTGAAGCAGAAAAAGAACAATTAAAAAAAAAAAAAAAAAAAAAAAAACAACTGTGGTATCAGACAATGGTTTTATACACTTATGTTGCTAGTCATGCAGTTCAATAACGACTCTTGAGTAGGGAAATAATGACAAAAAACGAAGGGCTACACCCTCCTATGTTAAGCAGCGTTGAAGTTGTATATCTTGAACCCTGCTAACATAAAATGATTCCTACAATAAGGTTAATCTAAGAGTGTCAAGCAGACCTATAGGGCTACTCATTCCGAATAGCGAGCAGACTAGAGCGAAACTTGTATATCGCAATTAACTATTGTAATTAATATGAATAGCCGGGCGAAATATTATCAGTCTCTTAGCGTCGTCAATTTATAAGACAACAAAACCCACCCCTGCGGCAGCGTCGTAAGTGACAAATCGATTTTATGTTCACATCAAACAACACTCCTGACAAGGTCTCTTTAAAGAAAGCCTAAGCATTCACCGAACCCAAATAGGCCCCGCTAATCTGTGAGGTTGCATCCAAAATTACTTTTTCTTCGTGCCACAGTGACATGTTGCTGCTGTTGCGCTTCCAGCCTGAGCTTATAAAAGACGGATAGACAAAAATATTATCCATCGAATGAGCTCCTAATATTTATTTAACGTCATCCGGTAAGCCGCTCTTGCTCCTTATCAACGGTTTTCGGCTATACTGACTCCGATAATGAACTGTTCCACAATACAGCCCCATTCTTGAGGCTGATTTTTGGAATACTCCAACGTTTGTTTTTCCGAATATAAGTAGTATGGAGAATTCCAATTACCCAAATTTGAATCCGGGTAATAGTAACTATTTCTGAAAAAAGTTAATTATTGAAAAACATTCGTCGATAGCATTATCTTGTTTAGCAGATTGTTCAAAAAAGTATTTTTGATATTTCCATCATTGTTTGGATATGCAGGTATCCTAAGAGTGAAAGTATCCCTCTATCTTATTAGGAGTAGTTGAAGGAAAGCAGGGGCGTCGTTTGGGTGGGGGGCAGTTCCCCTCCCAATAATGTGGAGATAAAAATTGCTATCCCTTGACTATCCGGATTTGGACCCCTCTTGCCCCGCCTCCAATAAAAATGGTGGAGATTCGCCCCTTAAGGATAGTGGAGTGAAACTACACAGTTGCCTTTTCTTAAAATATGTATTACTATATTGTGGTTTATTAAAGATCTATAGGCCTAGTTCTCAAAAGTTAAGAAACTAGAGCTTGTCTTAAATTTTTAGGAATACAAATAAGAGTAGGCGCTGGTTTGTCAAATAGGCCCTTTTCAGTTTGTCGTTTTTATCCCTTCTCAGGTGTTGAAACTGCAAAATACTCTGTGTAACATCGGATTTACCATAGCCCATGCTATTGTGCTCTGTCTGATTATATCTTCTGTATTTGTATTTTAACCTAAATGCTACTATTTGGAATTTGTTTCCAGAGGCTCACACCTTCGTTGGGAGGATTTGGGGTGGAAGTTGTTGAAGCAAAAAAAGTGCGTTTCTCCGTAAATAATAAAAAAATACCATAATACCAATATAGAAAATCAGACGAAAACACTCCTAGACTTGTGGGCTCCTCCTTCACATGGGCCTGCTACTAGTACAGACTGATTGCAACATTAAACTACCTGTTGCACATTCTAATAAATAATCACTTTAGCCTTTTCTAAAAGAACCAAAGTATGAATGCAGCGCGCGAATAATTTCACAACTTTAAGGCAGTTTTTTTTCAAACAATTGCTGAAGTTCTTCAAATAGTAACCAAAACTCTAAAAAGCAGGAATTTTGATATCAACAGATATATCAAAAGAATTGGCGTAGTATGCTGATTCCAAATACATAAGATTTATTAAGCTTAGTCTTACCCATAAAAGGCTACGAGCCTGAGAAAATTTGCCTGATTTTCCGAAAAGAGGAGAAACACCCTCTAAAAGTCGAAGAATTTTCATGAAAATTACACTGTCAGATTTAGCGTATAAGAAAACCCTACTGTAGAGGTTTCATGCTCCTATCTGCAAAATGTGGAATTTTGCTTTTTTTTTTGCCAGAAGAAAGATCATGGATGCGTGTTTATTTTGTATTTTTTAGGGTTGATCGTATCGAACCCATTGTCCTATAATATCGGGAGAGGGCTCACTTGAAAGGCAATTAAAAATTCTAGTCCCTTTTTTAAGTGACCAAAAAGATTGGAGGGCAACTAGTCCCCCTGTCATGTCCATTTTTCCCCAAAATCGTTCGATCAAAATTTTGACATAGCTTTTTTTTTCAGCATAGTTGAAGGTCCCAAAAATAAGCATTTGGAGATAACATGCCCCCCCCCCTCCCACAGCCACTTGGGATAGGTCATTATGATAAAAAAAATTGCCCATTGTTTACGTTTAGTATTTGTTATTGGGAAGTATACAGACATTTTTCAGGGGGGGATTTTGTGCTTGGGGTGGATTTCCATGGGGATACTTTTCCGTGGGGGATGGAAATTTCCAGCAGTGAACTTTCCATGGAAAATTCTTTTACACTGGGGGGATTTGACAGAATTTCCGTACAAAATTATTTTTATTTGTCTTACTTTCACTGGCAGCTCAATTTCGCACGTGGAGATGTTCCGGAGGAATTGTCCGGGGGAAATTTTCAGCTTGTTTTGGATTGCGGGAAAAAATTTCCATGTATATGGGGATTTCTGGGGTGATCGGAAAAACGATTAGTGGTTAAAGTATTTTTTCAAACGAAAGTATGCTAAGGATAATTCTCAGGCTGAATCTTCTGCAAATAATTTACGGGGGAGGGGGGATTTTCAGTGAGGATGGAAGCATCCTGAAGGAATTTTAAGAGGGGTGTATTTTTCGTGGGAGGAACTTTCTGCGGAGGAGTTTCCCGTGAAGGGAGGGAATATTTCATAGAGGGTGAGCCAGATTTACCGACAATTTTTGAAAAAGATCAGAAATTAAATAAAAATAACAAGTTTTTTCTTCTGAAAGTAAGGAGCAACATTAAAACTCAAAACGAACAGAAGATATTTCGTATATGAAGGGGTTGCCCCCTCCTCAATACCTTGCTCTTTACGCTAAAATATTTAGCACTTTTAAAAAAGCTTTCAGTTGAGAAAACCTTGTTTTTTTTATTTAATTAATAGAAGAAACTTTTTGAGTTCAGCTGCGATGCTGGAACTACAAAGCGAACTGCCAAAGCGATCACATGAACAAAAATGACGCAGAAAACGGGTTATTTTTGTGTTTATTTTCAGTTTTTTGTTCATAGCAAATGACAGGTAGACTATTATGGAGTTCGACATTCAAGTCAACTACAGTAGTTCAGAGTCCGAACGGTTCTAAGAGCTCTAAGATTTTTGACAATCATTTTTTAGGGCTATCTCTGTTTTAATTCCCGCGGGATTATGAGTTGAAGTACGCATACCGTTTATACGCTTGTGAATTGGGGGGGGAGGGGAAACAGGCTTCCAAGGACCGTCCTTAGGGCCCTTTAATCATGTGGATTGAAAACCATTGCTTGAATGATTTTAACAAGGAGCAAAATGTCCATCATTTGTTAAATATTTACTTGATACGTATACTTTATCTACTTGACTTCTATGTTGCAACCAAGGCCGTATCCAGGAGAGGGGGGTTAGGGGGTTAGAACTCTTCCCTCCCCGAAATGTTTTGTCCAACTTGTTAAAACATGATAAAAATGCATAAAAACATATTTATGATGCTTTTTTTGTTTTTTGCACCCCCTCCCCCCTCCGAAAAAAATACCCCTCCTCGAACAAAAATCCTCGATACAGCCCTGGTTGCAACATTAGCCTCAGGTTTATAATCAACGAGCTAAGAAAAGCAAGGAATACCAGGTTTAATCAGAATTAGATATGACTTAAATATTTAGTTAATTTCTTTTGGCTTTCGACAAGTCATATTTCAATCATAATTATTTATAGTCATTGCCGTTAAATCTTTTAGGACCGTTTCCGAAAAATCCCTGAATGACCGTGAGTTGAAACAGGTACAAGTTTATACGTACGAATTTAGATACGGAGGAGTAGGAGGGGACTCGGGTTCAATCAGAAGGAGGGAGGCCTCTCATTGAACACCCTTGTATGACTATGATTTGAACGTGGTGTAACATGTCTAACTTTCTATTAAGATTGCATCTATTAAGCCTTTTTTTGTGTGAGCTCTTCCCATAATTAGAGGAATCTTATTAAAGAAATTCTTGGGCCTTTCCGCCTTTTTAATATAAATAGTTGTCTTGAAATTCGGATCAGGTGCCTGATGAGTCTCTTCATCAGGTTGCCCCCATTATCAGTTTCGGTTCTTAACTAGGGCATTAGAATTTTAAATTTGCGACCGAATGAGGTTTCTTACTAGGAGATTAGCAGGGTGGATCTAGAACAAAATCTTGGGGGAGACCCAATGTGAAAAGGGCGCCAATGAGCAAAATCTTGGGGGGAGGGTGGCAATCTGACAAAGGTGCCAATAATTGGCCAAATTGGCAAATTTATTCTGAGAAAAAAGTAAAAAAAGAAAAAAGACAGGATAAGAGGGCACCAGAAAAAATCTTTGGGGGCTCGGGGTCCTCTCGCCCCCCCTATCTCCGCCAGTGGAGATTAGACAATCCAGCTTACACGAGGAGGCCAGAAAAAAAAAACATAAGAGACCTCTCCCTTTGTTAAGTCAATAGAAAAATCAGTTGGCTAGATACAACTTTCAATGCAAACAATTTATTTAGCTTTACCACCCTGATGGGTGGTAAAATTATATTTTTGTTAGTTTAAAAAACTTAGTTTTTCACATTTATTATCCAGCAAACCTTACAAGTAGCTTTAAAGAACGCTCCTCCCTCAAAAAAAGTAATTCCGCCCCCCCCCCCCCCAAGAGTTTTTGTTATTATGTCTTCACAGAATTCTTCATATAATTTTTCTAGGAAGGCGGATTTTGGCCTATTCGGGACTACTCTACATTCAACACAGGAAAGCCTGCGTAATATTCTTTCAAGATAAAATGGTGGACTATACGCGTATATAGATACTGAAGTCATGACTTCCGGAAAAAAAAAACTGAAGTGCCATCAATAACAATCTAGTCGTCGACAAAAGCCATTTATATCAGATTTTCAATGCTGATTGAAAAAAAGTATATTTGTGCTTGAAAGGCTTGACGATTTTACAAGTTGCCCCCTCCCTAGACAGTATTAATACAATGTTTTTTTTTTCCAATTCTTCAGGCATTCTTTTTGTTATGACAAAGCGGTTGATCATGATTTAATTTGACAAACTGACATAAGGTCCCATATTCCCTTATTATGTTAAATTTTGATCCAAGCTTAATAAAATATAGAAAAATCATCTTTTTTACATGATTATCATATTTTTTTTAACTTCAGAATTTTAATGTAATCTGCTTTTTAGGAGAAAATGTTCTTTTCTAGTTTCTAGGAGCAAATATATCTCGTTATTGTCTGTAAATGCTTTTTTTTTTTTTTTTTTTTTTTTTTTTTTTTTTTTTAAATTTCTGGAGCAATTTGCCACTACCCTTCCTCTTTCCGTGGGACCTATGTAAAATTTGTATGCAAAAATGTCAATTTTTGTAACTAATATTTTGTTCTTAGAAAAGTTGCCTTTGCGTCTAACCTCATTTCTACAAGAAATTCTCAGGAAAACCTGGGTGTTGAACTAACCAAAAGGCACTAGGTGCATGCTAATGCTACTACTTCTACTGCTACTACTAAAGTTGAGGCTTCTAGGTAATGTTGAACTAAATCAAGACTCACTATGTACATGCAGGCTGTCCAAAGGACCTATCAGCAATTTCTCAGGAACGCCATCGAGTATGAAGTTGAAACTTCCAGGGCATGTTGATAGGGATGTTGAACCAACTGAAAGGCACTTGAACCAACTTGAAACCCTGGGTGTTGAACTAACCAAAAGGCACTATGTGCATGCTAATGCTACTACTACTAAAGTTAAGGCTTCTAGGTAATGTTGAAGTAAATCAAGACTCACTATGTACATGCAGGCTGTCCAAAGGACCTATCAGCAATTTCTCAGGAACGGCCTCGAGTATTAAGTTGAAATTTCCAGGGCATGTTGATAGGGATTGTTGAACCAACTGAATGTGCATGCAGCTACTACTACTACTATGACCACTGCTACTGAGGCTAAGGATGCTGAACTAAATTAAAACACTATGTGCATGCAGGTTGTCAAAAGGGAATATCAGCACTATCCTAAGAACGGCTTAGGATCAATACAAGATACTAGGGTGTATAGGAGTACTGTTATTAATGTTAAAAGTAAAAATCACCATCTAGTAGTGTCTATGGTTACCTTAAAGTTGAAATTTCGGAAGGGTAACCACCTCCCGGGAATTTATGATGTTGGTAGAGTCCAGGATGAGAACGTGAGAGAAACTTTCCAGGAACTGTTGGAATACTAAGCTGGAGAATTTAAAATTTGACTATGTATAAGATGGCTGGAATAATATTAGGAAAACAATTTGTGAAGTTGCTGATGGTGTCTTAGGGAAGAAAGTTAGTAACGCAGCTTGGAATATTAGTGAAAAAGCTTTATGTTTAGTAGAAAGGAGAAGGGGCTTGTACAAGAATTATCTGAGTGATAGGTGATATGAAAACAAGAAGAATGTAAATTAAGTGAGGAAAGCATTAAAATATGAACTACGGAGGTGTGAAGTGGAGGCCATGGATAAAATTGCCGAGGATCTGGAAGATGCAGCTAGACGGCATAATAGTAAGATATTGTATGGCATGTTAATAAATTGAGAGGGAGTAGTCAATCCAGACTTGTCCCAGTTAAAGGTAGGAACAGGGCCACAATTAGTAATAAGAAAAGAGTTAAAGAGAGATGGGCAGAGCATTTTGAGAATGTGCTAAATCGAGATAGAGTTGCAGGAAAAGATATAGAGGAGAATGAAAAAGTTTTGATACCTTAGATGTGAAGGAAGATATGTTTTGTGAGGAAGAATTAGCGACAGTACTAAAAGGATTAAAACATAATAAGGCCCCAGGTGCTGATACTGTGGTAAATTAGCTTCTTAAATATGGTGGCTCTGAGGTTAGAAATAAGTTACTGAAGATTATGAATATGATTTTTGAAAAAGGGGAAGTACCTAGCGATTTTAGGAAAGCCCTAGTTAAACCACTGTATCAGAAAGACGATAAGAGTGAGTGTTATAATTATCGAGGCATTAGCCTTGTCTCTGTAGTTAGCAAATTGCTTAGTAAAATAATACTTTTAGACTAAGAGATGCTGTAGACAAAGTGATAAGAGAAAAACAGTGTGGTTTTAGAAAGTGTAGAGGATCTGTCGACCAAATTTTTACTCTATGGTTAATAATTGAGAGTTCCTGAGTTATCAAACACCTTTGGTTCTCAGTTTTATAAATTATGAGCAAGCGTTCGAATCTGTTGATAGAAGAGCTTTAGTGAAAGTCTTATCGTTGTATGGTATACCACACATTAGATTAAAGTGATTATAGCTATGTACGAGAATAACGCTGCTGCGGTTAAGGTAGGAAATGAGGTTAGCAGCTGGTTTCGTATTAAATCAGGAGTAAACCAGGGTTGTATTCTATCTCCCTTTATATGGATCATTTTGATGGACTTTGTCTTAAGGAGCCCAGGAAAGACAATGAGAGAACACGGAATCAAATGGGGAGGAAAAATTTTCCTAGGCTTTGATTATGCTGTGATTTAAGCATCCTAGATGAAAGTGTGAGCAAAACGTATGAACTTTTAAAGGTTTTGCGAGTTTAGGGTGCTAGGATAGGTTTCTTAAGACTAAGTCGCTAAGGCTAGGAATGTGAAGATAAAAAGGTGACGATGGGTAACGAAAAGCTTGATCAGATGGACAGCTTCACTTACCTTGGTAGAACGAGGCGTGTTTTTTAATTAAGGTCCTTGAACATAAGTACACAACGAAATATTATTTATAAAAAAAAGTAAACTTATATTCAGAAAGTACATACTTTACTCTATTTTTTGACATATTTACCAAGTTTTTTGAAACACTTATCATACTTGTCAACTAATTTTAAAGTAGTCTTTATAAGAACTTGCCGCCGGCTCCAATAACCAAGAGTTTACTGCTGTTTTTACGTCATCGTCATCTTTTTAACGGTTGCTACTAAGGGGGCAACCGGTTGAACTGGAGACGAAACAGGGGTTTCGCATATCACGCCCAAATCGAGGCAACAGAACATGGAATGGGAACACACACACTCCCCTGAAAATTTGAAGGCCGAACATCCTCTCTCCCAGCGCAAAATCATGGCGTCGGTGTTTAGGAATAGGCATGGTTTTTTTTTTTTTTGTCGACTTCATACAACGGAGGAACCACCATCAATGCAGAAGCATACTGCCTAACCCTCAGAAAGCTCCACAGAGCGATTAAACAAAAAAAAAAAAAATACCATGCTTTTCCTTCTTCATGACAATGCAAGACCTCACACTGCTTGTCAGACCCGTATTTTGCTGGACAATTTTGGCTGGGAAGTTTTAGATCACCCACAATTATATACAGTTCCGATCTTGTGTCGGAATGATTACCATCCGTTTCTCCACCTCAAGCGACATCTCAGTGGCACACGTTACAATGATGATGACGACGCGAAAATGGAAGTGAATTCCTGGTTAGCGGAACAGGCGGCAAGTTTTTATGCAGAGGTTACTTTAAAATTAGTTGAGAGGTATGATAAGTGTTACAACAAACTTGGCAACTGTGCTCTTAAATAGAATAAAGTATGCATTTTTTTAAAATAAATTTACTTTTTTTTTAATAATCATTCGTTTTGTACTTATGATCAAACGGGCCTTAATTAAAAAACACGCCTCGTATTATTAGTAAAGACGGTGGGAGCAGTGAAGATGTTGAAAGTAGAATAGCCTGGGCTCAGGGTGTTTTGTCACAGTTGAAAAAAGTTTGTGGTAGAATAGGACGATAAGTCTGCAAACCAAGATTAGAATATTGGAAGCTACAGTGATGACAGTGGTCAGATATGGTTCTGAAACATGGGCGCTCCGAAAAGCGGATGAAAATTTGGTAGATGTTTTCCAGAGAAAAAGCCTATGGATTGTTCTAGGTACCCAGCTGACTGACCGTATTTCAAACAAAAGGCTGTACGAAAAGTGCGGTTCAATCCCGCTTTCTAGGGCTATAATGAGAGAAAGATTGAGATGGCTTGGGCACTTTCTGCGGATGAAGGATAACAGATTGCCGAAGATTGTCCTTTTCGGCCAACCATCTAGGGCTAAACGGAATCAAGTCGTCCGAGATTGGGGTGGGAGGATGTCATAAAGAAAGATTTAGGGAAATGGAGACATCCTGGGAGGGTGTAAAGAGGGTGGCTTTGAATTGATTGGGATGGAGGAGGAGCGTGCGTAGCTGTGTTGGCCTCAGGCGGCTTGGTGATGTGGTGAGTTGTTAGTAGTTGTAGTATTAATACAACTGGTGCTACTAATACTACTACTACTATTACTGCTACAACTGCTACTACTATTTAAGCTAAGGGTATTAAATGAAACTTTCAGGGAATGTTGCGGGGAGTATCGAACTAAATCGAGAAACACCCAATACGGATGCAGGTTATCAAAAGGGCGTAAAAGGAGTATCCCAGGAACAGCTTAGAGTAGTTGAACGGGTTAGTTGAAGCTTTCAGTGTATGGTAAGGTGGATGTTGAACCAAGCAAAAGGAACTCTTTACATACTACTACAAAAACTACAAGTACTATTTAGGCTACGGGTATTAAGGCGAAACTTTTAGGAAATATTGAGAGGGATGTTGGAATTAAGTCAAAACACGCTATTTGCATAGAGGCTGTCAAAAGGACGTATCAGCAGCATACCAGAAACGCCTTAGAGTACTGAATTGAAACTACCAGGGCATGTTGAGGGGATGTTGAACTAACCAAAAAGGTACTTTGTGAACTTTACTACTAATATTGCTTCTAAGACTACTACTATTTCTAATGCTAAGGGTACTGAGGTAAAACTTTCATAGAACGGTGGGGGCATATTGCCCATGGAAAAGGACTATCACCTATATCTCAGGAATGGCTTAGAATATTAAGTTGAAGCTTTCAGGGGATTTTTAACTAAATCAAAACGTAGTATTAGCACCAAGAGGTGTATCAACAATATCCCAAGGACGCCTTAGGGTATTAAGCTAAAATTTTCAGAGTTACTAAGATTACTATCAGTTTTGCTACTACTGCTACTATTGAACTAAGTCAAAATAGTTTAAGTGTATCCAGGTTGTCAAAATGGCATAAAGGAGGTATCATAGGACTGGAAGAGGGCATAAAGTAGAAACTTTCAGGGAAAGTTTTTGTTGCTATAAAACTAAATGAATGATCATTATGTGCATGCTGGTGGTCAAAAGGACGTATCAGCAATATCTCAGGAACGGCTCAGCGTATTAAAATGAACCTTTCAGGGCTACTGCAACTACTACTGCTACTTCCACTGCTACTGCTACTTATGCTACTGCGACTGCGAATACTTGTGACTGTGATTAATTGTGACTCAGACCACTTGGGAATTCGACTCGTGCTATTTGTGACTACGACTGCGATTGGGACTACAAGCGACTTTGATCGCAATAACTACCTGCGTTTGCAGCTACTTACACCTTCGACTGCAATTACCGGTGACTGTGAATACTTGAATCAGTGATTGCGACTGTTTGTGACTGCTACTACGACTATTCGGAAGTGTAACTTCGGTTACATGTGACTGACTACTTGTAATTGCAACTGTGACTACTTGCGTCTGTTACCACTACTACCACTGCTATTGCTTCTGCTATTGAAGCAAATCAAAATAGTTTTAAGTGCATCCAGGTTGTAAAAATGGCGCAGAAGCAATATCTCAGGAATGGAATGGAGTACTAAGATGAAACTTTCAGGCAAAATTGGGGGGGGGGCTAAAACTAATTATTAAATATAGAATTAAATTATTATTTGCAAGGACATGTTGAATGAGAGATTGAACTAAATCAATATGCACTGTGTGCTTCCAAGGCTCACAAAAGGGTGTATCTACGATATCTAAGGAAAGTTGAAGGGAATTAAGCTGAAACTTTCAGGGCATGTAGAGGGGGGTATTTGATTAATATTTGTCTATTTTCAAGGTTGTATAACATGATGGGGGCTAGAATTCAGTCAACCTCATAGAACCGCAGAGATTATGCGGATTTTCAACCCATATATTTGAATATTTTTCCCCGTACCCATTCATCAAAAGTATTATTGCGCAAAAACCATTAAAAATTGTTGCAAAATGTTCTCCAAAATAAAAAAAATAAAAGTATTTTATCCAAAAGTCAAAACGTTTATTATCATAGGCAGCGCAATAGCGCTGCCTTAGTAAAGAACGATGTGGGAACAATGTTTTACTTATTTTTTCTCCATACCCGGGCACTTCGTATCGAAGGAGTTGTCGTAGAAACTTCGAAAAGGGCTCATTCGATTGGAAATTGGAGTGGCTAGTGCCATTTTTAATAGTCGAAAGTGATTTGAGGTCAACTAGCCCCCCCCCCCCACGCCCATCATTCCCCCAAACACATCCAATCAAAAATTTGAGATAGCCATTTTGTTCAGCCTAGTTGATTTCCAGATAGAAAATATGTTTTTGAGGAGGACACTCCCCCACAACCCTCGGGGCAAGGGTTTTAAGTTATGCCCTGAGGGCATATAAGAACGATGTTGGCACAATGTATCATTTATTATTTTTTTCCTTTAGAACAGGGCACTTCGTATCGAAGAAGTTGTCGTAGAAACTTCGAAAAGGGCTTATTCATTTGGTCGAAAGTGATTGTAAGGCAACTAACACTCCTTACACGCCCACCATTTCCCGAAACACATCCTATCAAAATTTTGAGATAGCCATTTTGTTCAGCGTAGTTGATTTCCAGATAGAAATTATGTTTTTGAGGAAGACACTCCCCCACATCCCTCAGGGCAAGTGTTGTAAGTTGTGCCCTGGTGGCATATATAGTTTTTATTGAACGCGTTGTCGTAGAAACTTCAAAAGAGCTCATTCAATTGGAAATTGAAAGAGCTAGTGCCTTTTTTAATAGTTAAAAGTGATTGGATAGCGACTAACGCCCCTCTCACGCCCAACATTTTCCCAAACACATCTAATCAAAATTTTGAGATATCCATTTTGTTCAACGTAGTTGAAAGTTCTGGAAATTAGGTCTTTTAGGATGATAACCCCCTCAGAGCCCTCAGTGCAAGGGTTGCAAGTTATGCCCTGGGGACATATAAAGTTTTTATTGAAAGCGTTGTCGTAGAAACTTCAAAAGGGCTCATTCAATTGGAAATTGAAGGGCTAGTGCCTTTTTTAATAGTTGAAAGTGATTGGATAGCGACTAACGCCCCTCTCACGCCCACCATTTTCCCAAACACATTCAATCAAAATTTTGAGATATCCATTTTGTTAAACGTAGTTGAACGTTCTGGAAATTAGGTCTTTTAGGATGATAACCCCCTCAGAGCCCTCAGTGCAAGGGTTGTAAGTTATGCCCTGGGGGCATATAAGGTTTATGTAGAAAGTTGTTGTATAAATCATAGGCAGCGCGATCGCGCTGCCTAAGTAAAGAACGATGTTGGCACAATGTATTATTATTTTTTTTTTTCATACCAGGGCACTTCGTATCGAAGGAGTTGTCGTAGAAACTTCGAAAAGGGCTCATTCAATTGGAAATTGGAGTGGCTTGTGCCCTTTTTAATAGCCGAAAGTGATTGGAGGGCGACTAACACCCCTTCCACGCCCACCATTTCCCGAAACACATCCAATCAAAATTTTGAGATAGCCATTTTGTTTAGCGTAGTTGATTTCCAGATATAAATTATGTTTTTGAGGAGGACAGTCCCCCACAGCCCTTAGGGCAAGGGTTGTAAGTTATGCCCTGGTGGCATATAAGGTTTTTTTATAGAAGGCGTTGTCGTAGAAACTTCAAAAAAGGCTCATTCGATTGGAAATTCAAAGGACTAGTGCCCTTTTTGATAGTCGAAAGTGATTAGAGGGCAACTAACCCGCCTCTCACGCCCACCTTTTCCCCAAACACATATAATCAAAAGTTTGAGATAGCCATTTTATTCAACGTAGTTTTAAGTTCTGGAAATTAGGTCTTTGAGGATGACAACCCCCCACAGCCCTCAGGGCAAGGGTTGTAAATTATGCCCAGGGGAAATATAAGGTTTCTATAGATCGCGTTGTCGTAGAAACTTCAAAAAGGGCTCATTTGATTGGAAATTGAAATGGTTAGTGCCCTTTTCAATAGTCGAAAGTGATTGGAAAGCAACTGACACCCCTTCCACGCCCACAATTTCCCCAAACACATCTAATAAAGATTTTGAGATAGCCATTTTGTTCCACGCAGTTCAAAGTTCAGGAAATTATACCTTTGAGCAGGACACACTCTCCCAGCAGTCTTCAGGGCAAGGGTTATAAGTTATGACCTGGGGGTGTATAAGGTTTTTATTGAAATCTTTGTCATAGAAACTTGATAAAGGGCTCATTCGATTGGAAATTCAAAGGGCTAGTGCCCTATTTAATAGTCGAAAGTGATTTGAGGGCAACTAACCCCCCTATCACGGCCATCTTTTCCCCAAACACATCCAATCAATATTTTAGATAGCCATTTTATTCAACGTAGTTGAAAGTTTCGGAAATTTGGTCTATAAGGATGACAACCCCCCCACAGCCCTCAGAGCAAGGGTTGTAAGTTATGCCCTGGGGGCATGTAAGGTTTTTATTGAAAGCGTAGAAGCTTCAAAAGGGCTCATTCAACTGGAAATTGAAAGGGCTAGTGCCTTTTTTACTGGTTGAAAGTGATTGGAGAGCGACTAACGCCCCTCTCACGCCCACCATTTTACCAAACACATCCAATCAAAATTTTGAGATATCCATTTTGTTCAGCGTAGTTGAAAGTTCTTGAAATTAGGTCTTTTAGGATGATAACCCCGTCAGAGCCCTCAGTACAAGGGTTGTAAGTTATGCCCTGGGGGCATATAAAGTTTATATAGAAAGTTGTTGTAGAAATTTCAAAAAGGGCTCATTTGATTGGAAATTAAAATTATCATTTTTAATAGTCGAAAATGTGTGGAGAGTATTTAACCCCCCTCTTACGCCCACGATTTCCCCAAAAACATTTAATCAAAGTTTAGAGATAGCCATTTTGTTCAACGTAGTTGAAAGTTATGGAAATTATGTATTTAAGGATGACAAACCCCCCAGAGTCCCTAGGGCAAAGGTTGTAAGTTCTGCCCTGGGGGCATATAAGGTTTTTATAGATAGAGTTGTCGTAAAACTTCAAAAGCTCATTCAGTTGGAAATTGAGAGGGCTAGTGCCCTTTGTAATAGTCAAAAGTGATTTGAGGGTAACTAACCCCCCTCTCACGCCCACCTTTCCTCCAAACACATCCAATCAAAATTTTCAGATAGCCATTTTGTTCAACGTAGTAGAAAGTTCTGGAAATTAGGTCTTTGAGAATGATACCCCCCCCCCCCAAGTACTCAGGGCAAGGGTTGTAAGTTATGCCCGGGGGGCAAATAGATTTTTATTGAAAGTTTTGTCGTAGAAACTTCAAAAGGGTTCATTAGATTGGAAATTGAAAGGGCTAGGGCATTTTTAATAGTTGAAAGTGATTGGAGAGCGACTCACGCCCATTATTTCCGGAAACACATCCAATCAAAATTTTGAGATAGCCGTTTTGTTAAACTTAGCTTAAAGTTCTGTAAATTCAGTCTTAGAGGATGACAGCCACCCTAACAGACCTTAGGGTAAGAGTTATAATGTATGCCCTGGGGGCATATAAGGTGTTTATTGAAAGCGTTGTCGTTTCCAAAAGGGCTCATTCGATTGGAAATTGAAAGGCCTAGTGCCCTTTTGAATAGTCGAAAGTGATTGGAAGGCTTGACATATTTATAGTAAAGGTCGATGTGGGTATAATGTATTATTTTTTGCTGATGTTGTTGTTGGGCTCATTCGATTGAAAATAGAAAGGGCTGATGCCCTTTTTAATAGTCGAAAGTGGTTGGAGGGCAACTAATCCCCCTTCCACGCCCACCCTCCCATTTGCCCATTATGTTTAAAAACTAAATATTGCCTTAAGATTAAATAAAAATGCACTGTGTTAATGCTAATTCCCAATAAGGCATCTCAGCAGTATCCCAAGAACGACTGAGGGTATTATGTTCAAACTTTCGGGGCTACTTCTGCTCTTAAAATTTAACCAAATCAAAATAGCGTAAGTGTATCCAAGCTATCAAAGAAAGTAAACAGATTTTTTTGCGAATGGTATCAAGTTTTCCATTTCAGGTCAACTAGAGGAGGTATGAAACTAAATTAAACAGTTCTATTTGTGTCCAGATTTTTTAAAAGGGTGTATGTTGTTAAAAATGGAAAATTTTTCTCCAGCATGCAAATAGCAGGCCAAACTATAAAGTCTTAAAAAACGAAAATATTTAAAGTATTATTTTCTTTTTCCCTGAAAAGACTATGTCAATATAAAACGAACAGAAATTAATTAAAACAACTTTTTCCACAAAATAAGTTTTTCAAAGAAAAGTAAAGAACTCCATTAAACAAAAAATATAAAATTAAATAATCTACCAAGCGTGAAACTACCACAAATCAACATAGATAAATAAATGAAACCCAAAACGAATAGAAATTACAATAAATAACCGAGTCAAACTCAACGAGCAGAAAGTAACATAATTTGGGTGCAAAACCCCTATGCCTTCCCAAGGCCAGAACAAAATTTGCACTTTACTGAAAAAATACAAATGAATGTGCATCGTCAGTTTAATATACATATACTGATATTTAGTAATCAAAATGTTAATATTATTTGATTTATTAAAGTTATAAAAGTAAAATCATTTATATTTTTTTCATTAAAGTGCAAGTTTTGTTCTGGCCTTGGGAAGGCATAGGGGTTTTGCGCCCAACTTATGTAATTTCTGCTCGTTTTTAGTTTGAATCGGTTATTTATTGTAATTTCTGTTCGTATTGGGTTTCATTTATTTATCGATGCTGATTTGTGGTAGTTTCACGCTTGGTAGATTATTTTATTTTATTTTTACTCATTTTTTGTTTAACGGAGTTCTTTACTTTTCTTTGAAAAACTTATTTTGTGGAAAAAGTTTTTTTTTAATTAATTACAGAGAAAAATCGAAGTAATTTAAAATACTCTTTTAACAACCAATGAAAAAGAATGTGTCAGTTAAAAACGAACAGGAATTAATTTTTCTAGTTGTTCAAAGAAAAGTAAAGAGCTAGATTAAACCAAAGATGAGCAGAAATAAAGTCAAATATTTTTTTAAGCGTAAAGCTACTATAAATCACTATAATTAAATAAATAAAACCCAGAACGATCAGAATTTACAATAAATTACCAAGCCAAACTCAGAACAAGCAAAAAATACCACAAAGAGTAGTAAAACCAACGCCCCCTGGGCCTTCTAAAGACCAGAAGACAATTTCGCTATAATTAAGATTTTTATTTCAAATAAGACCACAAAAGACCAGAAATACTTTAATCCGCTTCCTGTTGTCCAATTAATGGACTTAGACGGAAATCTGATGGTAATGCAATATTATCAAGGGAAAAAATACAACACAATCCAACAAAAGAAAGTAGTTGAAAGTCACACCTACAACTTGAATAGCTCAACTTTACATATAGCATGTAGGTTTAAGATTAGTGTTCAGTTCAACAAATATATTCGCTATTTATTTTAAATTTAGATTTATTCTAAAGATGGAAAGGCTGGGGCGCTTGATATAATTAACATTTTCAACTAACCAAAGCCTAAAAATGGGATAGATCGGAGAATTTGAACCATGACATGAGAAAAGTGCCAAGAGTTTTGGCACTTTTCTGCCCCTTTTTTTGGCTGCATTTTGAAGGGGAGCGTTATATTTTTTTATATATTACTTCTGAATTGGAGACCTCTTAGCCCAAAGTTTCATATACGTTTCAGGCCAATCGGAAAAATTCGGCGCTTTTGAGCCCCCTTTGTAGATGAGGCACCATTTTCAAGGCGGCCAGTCCTTTGAATCATTTTTTGTACACAACTATTCTGAACAAAATGCATACCTCGAAATATTGATCAGTTATTCTAAGGGGTTACAAAAGGACCAGGTATTAAAACAGCTTCTAGGACAAGGGATGTTTGCTCTCCAATCACTGTTGACTTTTAACATAGGAGAGGCCATATCTCCTCCTATACGGAATAAATTCTGCTCGTTTTAGGGTTTAATGTCAGTCTTTACTTTCATAATAATTGCCTAGACCAGTAATATTCCTGGAATTAGATATCAATTTCTACCTACACAATGACCCTCCGATCCTCCTTCATAATAGCTGATTTTCAAATTTACACTTTTCGTCGTTCTTCTGCTTGTCTTGATTTCCTTTGGCTGCTCAATTTTAGGTTTGGGGAGAATTTTCCATCGAGGGGGGAGGGGAGGAAAAAGCTGGACTCCGTAATACATGAGATATTCTTTCGCGTGTTGGTATATTTGTGTTTCTCTTTCTCCATTCCTCCTCTTTTATATATAGGGCTGTGCTCCGTAGAGGTCTTACCATGGATATGGTGAATTCAATGTATGTGAACTCCCCTCCCTTTCGTTTGTTTTATCCTTGGTACTGTTTTCGGCGAAGCCGAGATGAAGGGGTTGAGAAACCTAGAGGCATACGTCCCTTTCTGTAATATGAAAAAATCTTATTTATTATTATGAGATTTCTTGGCAATACCATGTCTACATAAGTTAAGGCCTTTTACGTATTTGGATATGGAATTGGATTTTCCCTGGGACTTGTCTTTCTCGGTGTGTGTACATACAAGTGCGTTAATATTCACTAAGAAATACGAGGTATAACGTGTATTGTCATCATTCTTTCTAAGGGGCGGGCTTGATGCTTAAACTACTTCTTACAATAGACACCATTATGCGCATACCCTTGACTTTATAGGTATTGTGTTTTATTCCCTCCCCCCTCTCCTTTCCAAAAAATATATTCATGTGTCCTTCTATATTTTTGGCAATTTGTAATGCATAAACAGTCTATCACAAGTGACATTTTAACGTAAAGATTAACATATCTTCTACTCGTTTGTGAGTATTACAGAGTTTGTATTTATGTTTAGGAATCGAAAACTCCCAATGGAGGAAGTACGAAGAAAAGGGCACGAAAGGAGAATGGGCGTGCAGAGTCACCAGATCTGCCTCTCTCAACTATTGTTGGCCCTGCAACAAAGAAACCAAGTAGCTCGGCAAATAGTTTCCTGAATAGGCCCAATCTTATGCCAGTAAAGCCGGTAAGATTCTTTCTTTTTGTTCTTGGTTGGACCCTTCCGTGTAAACTAATATTTGCTCATTTTATTTTTACTATTCTCTACTTTTATTTGGAAAAATAGATTCAATTCTGTTTTCCCTTTAATTCTTCATTTGAATCTAGTTTTTTCCCATAAATGCGGGGTACCCCCGCCCCCCTCTTTCTCAATTTTAAATTGTCGTTTCTGCTCTACTGGTTACTGGATATGCTATGTTTTTCTTGTTTTGTTATTTTAACATATACCAGGAAATGCTGTACAAAAAAGACACATTTTCTTATCTTGCTCTCCAATTTTATACCCTATAAGAGGAGTTTTGTCACCCTTTCAACACGGTGAAATTTGATGTTAATTTTCATAACAAAGAACTGAAAATAAAGATTACAAACGGGTCTATGGCCAGCAAAGGAAAACGAAGAGAACAAAAAAAGCAAACGAATATTTCGCCCGTATACAACAAGGCGTCTTCAGCGTAGAGGAAAAAAAATAATAAAAAAAAACAACAAAAAACTAGAAAAAATATAACAAAAAATGGTAAAATTCTACTTTAGCAACTTTTGGCTATCTTGGAAAGGGGTTAGGTTAGGAAAATGAAACTTTCAGGGATGGGTCTAAACGCTAAAGTATGTCCTGGAAAGGTATTTTGAAATACCTACCTCCACTCCTTCTCCCTCTAGAGGGTCCTGAAATTTGCCTACATGACAGGTCTATATACCTATTGAAATTTTGACAAAATAATATTTTACCTTAATTTTCAGTTATCAGTTACTTTTTCTCTGGCTTTAATTCTGAAAATGCAATTCCTGCTATTTGAGTAGAATTTTAAGCTATATCAATGTTTTTTTTTCAGAATTTACGAAATGTGCTTGCATATCTTTAAACCGTTATAAATTGGGATTGAATAAAGTTGTGAAGCAGAAAACAATTTTGTTGTACTTCATTTAAGTAGGCTAGATCTATTTTGCAAGGTTTCACTTTTATAACACACAAATTTCTAAAGGTCATCAGAGGTCAGGATCCTCTAGAGAGAGAAGGGGTGAAGGTAGGTACTTCAAAATATCTTCCCAGGACATACTTTAGCCAGTAGACCCATCCCTGAAAGTTTCATTTTCCTAACCTAACCCCTTTTAAAAATAGCAGAAAGTAGTTAAAGTAGAATTATACCCAAAAAATATATATAAAACTAAAACAGACTAAGTAAAATGTATTATATACAATTACTCACATACAATTGCCAGCCACCTTCATGAAATCAGAAAAGTAACTAGATTATATATTTAAAATAACAAATCAACTTGATTATATTATTGCGACATAATTTTATGAAAAAATGTTGATGCTGCCAATGGTTTAGATTTGTTTTTGATACTGCGAATGGTTTAGACTCTATTTTTGGATATGGATTCATTTAAAAAAAAAATAAAAAAAAAAAGTTTTTTAAACTAAAAGTAAGGAGCGACATTAAAACTTAAAACGAACAGAAATTATTCCATATATGAAAGGGGCTGTCCCCTCCTCAACGCCTCGCTCTTTACGCTAAAGTTTTTTATTGTTTTAAAAATAAAGTTGTGAGACAGAGTCAAACTTTAGCGTAAAGAGCGAGGCGTTGAGGAGGGGACAGCCCCTTTCATATATGGAATAATTTCTGTTCGTTTTAAGTTTTAATGTCGCTCCTTACTTTCAGTTTAAAAAACTTGTTTTTTTTATTTAATTTCTGATCGTTTTTTAGTTAATGCAGCTTTTATTTTGGCTCACCGTCATTGAATAAGTAAACACAATTTGCATAAAAATTTTACTTTTCTTTTGCTAAATGGCTGTCTCTAAATTTGGTTCTGACGTAATTTACAAATTAACTTACGTAACGAACTTCTATATTCGTATATTTTTCTTCTGGCCAAAAATACAAAGTTGCAGATTTTTGCTGATATGAGCTTGAAACCTATGTAATAGGGTGTTCTGATACGCTGAATCTGACGGTGTGATTTTCATTAAAACTCTTTCACTTGAAGGGGATATTTCCCCCCCCCCTCTTTAAAAAATATGGCAAATTTTCTCAGGCTCGTAGCCATTGATGAGCAATACTTAACTTAATAAAATTTATATATTTAGAATCAGCATTATAAGCCCTTTCTTTTGATCCATTTATTGACATCAAAATTCCGTTTTTAAAAGTTTCGATTACTATTGAGCCGTATCGCTTGCTTTTTTTATTGTTTTATGTTATATGTAATAATTTCTGTTCGTTTTAAGTTCTAATGTTGCTTCTTACTTTCAGTTGAAAAAACTTGTTTTTTTTTAAATATTAGTTTCTGATCGTTTTTTAAATAATGCTTGGAAATCCGGCGCCCCCTTCATAGAAATGTCCCTTACCCCAAAGAAACATCCTCCACGGAAAGATTATCCCGAGTAACCGCCTCCTCCAGCCCCCCCCCCACCACAAAAAAATCCTTCCTGAAAATGTCTGTATACTTCCCAATAACCAATACAATATATAAGCAATGGGCAAAGTTCATAACTTGTAGCCCTTCCCCTGGGAACTGTGGGGATTAAGTCATCCTAAAAGACATATTTATTAGATTTTCGACTATGCTGAACAAAATGGCTATCTCAAAATTTTAATTGGGTGACTTTGAGAAAAAATGAGCGTGGGAGGGGGCCTAGTTGCCCTCCATTTTTGGTCACTTAAAAAGGGCACTAGAACTTTTAATTTCCGTTCCAATGAGCTCTCCTACGATATTCCAGGACCACTGGGTCAATACGATTACCCCTGAAAAAAAAAAAAAAAACAAATAAACACGCATCCGTGATCTTTTTTCTGGCAAAAAATGGAAAATTCCACATTTTTGTAGATAGGAGCTTGAAACCTCTATATTAGGGTTCGCTGATACGCTGAATATGATGGTGTGATTTTCATTAAGGTTCTATAAGTTTTAGGGGTCTTCCCCCTTTTTTCGAAAATCAGCCAAATTTTCTCAGGCGCGTAACTTTTAATAGGTATAATTAAACTTGATGAAACTTATATATTTGAAATCAAAATTAAAATCTGATTCTTTGATGTATCTATTGGTATCAAAATTCCGTTTTTTAGAGTTTCGGTTACCATTGAGCGGGTCGCTCCTTACTTAGTTCGTTACCACGAACTGTTTGATAATATCGTAAATTGGATCAATATATTACCCGTATCTCTGTCAATTGATAAACCTGCGAAAATATTTTTTTGTATTTATTTCTAATGCTTCCGTAGCCCATTGACGGCTTTAGATGTTTTACTCGTTAACTTTCGTATGAGCCACGCGGGGTTTGATTGATCAAGTTTCTGAAATAAATAATAGAGAAAACTAAAAACTTAAATTTGTTGCCTGTTTTGATTTTACTATATCAATCAGATGGTGTGACAATGCTAATATTTTGTTTTAAATGTTTGTGGATGAAGAAGATGCTGAAGTAAATTTTGGTGCCAGGGTAATCAAATTTGTCTCTGAAACAATTTTTACCCATGAATTTTCGACATGTAAATGTTAAGTTACCTACCATAGTAAAAATACCTTCCGTGTGCAACAATTCTGGGACTGAAACAATGGCAATGGCATTTGCATAGCTTAGAATGAGAAATTTCGTAAATCTGGCGTTCTCTTTAGCGGTGGGTCTGAAAATGTTTTTGGTGTAATATTTAGTCTTTTCTTTATATTAATCTTGTCGTTAGAACGTCCGAATAACAACGCAAAGGGACAATACAATTAGAGCCCTAGCTCTGTATAGGCTAGAATCCCTGATATTGGCAGGACACGTTCAAAAGATTCAAATAAAAAGTGACTCAATGATATTTGATTCTAGGATCAAAGATTTCTCAACTCTTAAAGCCCTCTCGTAATGTACCGCGGATGTTTTGCATAGTGGGCATACGTCTGTTCCCAGATTCATCTATCCCTCGATATGTCCATTTGGGTTCTCTGCTCTTGCTAATTTATCTTGTAAATTAAATATTAATCGTATATCGTTTAAAAGTACTAGTTTTAAAATAAACCTTGATCTAATTAAATATATTCTAACCAAAAGCAAAACTCAACTATTAGTATGTATTAGATAGGAAAAAATACATGTGATTCGTAGGTAATATTTTACTGCCATAATAAGTTTTAATTTTGTCTTTTTGATTGTTTTTTCCCTTTTTGTAAAAAACCTAGCGTGTGCCACTGATCTAAGATACTCTGCAATCTCTTTAATAGTTGTTTATTTAATTCAAAATTTAAATCTAGGCTTGTGAAGGCTGTGCCTTTTCCTCCGTTTTCAAACAAATATATTCTGGGTAAAATTTTATTATCTTGATGAAATCCGTTGTAAAAAAGTTTGTATTAAACTTTTACTAGTCCTCCCTCCCTCCCTCCTTTTCTTACACAAAGAATAATATTTGATTTGTTCACTTTATTTCTAGGCTGGATTTAGTACCTTAGACATCCATAAGATATCTGATACACTGAAAGATAAAAAAATAGAGCCATCGACGCTGCAATTTGGTTTTCTTGGTGTTGGAATCATGGGATCTGGAATAGTCAAGAATCTTATAAACTCGGGTCATAAAGTCAATGTTTGGAATCGCTCAGCCGATAAAGTAAGTACTAACTGAACTTTGTGCTTATTTTACTAACTAGTATTTCATTTAATTATAGTTACGTTTTTCTTAACAAAAGAGCTTAATCTAGCTTAAAAACGAAAAAAGGAATGATATCAAACATCAGTTTTCTAAAAAAAAAACTTTCGAGTTTTTCATCTCTTGTGTGGGGTTTTAGGACTAAAACTCGACTAGTATTTTCGCTACTTTTTTTGATTGTTCTGTTGTGTATGCGTTTTACGGGGTCCGGCTTATCCCCCCCCCATCTCTCCGAAAATTTTCTTCTGGAAAATTCTCCCCTAATGCAAAATTGAGCAGCAATAGGGAAATTAAGACAAGTAAAAAGAACGAAGAAAAGTGTATAATTTTCTATCAGCTATTATGAACGAGGGGCGGTGGCTCATTTTGTTGGCGGAGAGGGTCAGATGCCTAAAAGAGCGCATTTAAATGCCCGAATTGTCTAAATCTACGTGAATTTTCAGGTAAATATACGGAGGGATATGGGGAGAGGTAGGAATTAACCCTCCATCTCTCTTTGTTTAGACTGAACCTGAGTAATGGCGTTACAGGGTGATACCTCCCTTCTTATTGCTGAAGAATGTTTCCGACACTTATTTTAAAGATTCAATTAACTAAACTAATTTATGCCATAATTCATAAAATTATATGCAATTATGTGTAAGTGCTCATCTGCTGTTATGAAGTAGGGGTGGTGGATCATTTTGTAGGCGGGGCGGGGGGCAGATGCCTCAAAGAGTGCATTTCAGTGCCTAAACGTCCCAACTCTCATTCAGCCTTCAGATAAATGCAGAATTAGTTTTAGGGAAAAGGCGGGGAAGTTAGAAATTAATGTCTAATCCATCTTGATTTCCGGGAATATTTCTGGTCTACGTCTTTATTATGAAAGTAAAGAGTAATATTAAACCCTAAATCGAGCAGAATTCATTCCGTATAGAAGGGTACTGCCCCTTATTAACCACCCTCGTGGTCTTAGAGACTTTGGATGATGCTCATTCGATCGAAAATCTAAGAGTTCTAGTGCCTTTTTTAAAGTCAAAAGTGATTAAACAGAACCTTGAACCTTTTTTTAGAACCTTTTTGGATGTCTGGGTCCTCTGAAACCGTAGGACATCTGATCAAGATTTTGAGGTACCTATTTGTTCAGAATAGTTGAAAATATCAAAAAGTTTCCATCCAAAGATGACATAATCATCAGAACCCCTGAGATAAGGGCCGTAAATTATGCGAATCGCCGATTCTTCACAGATATATTTTACAGTGGAAAAAAGGGAGGGGGGAGCGTTTTATCTTGGGAGTTCATTGGTGTGAAAACTTCAGTGATTATTTTCTTGGACAAAAAGATTACCAACATTTTGCTTTGGAAAGCAGAAGGGGTTAGAGCCTAGAGGCCCGGAAATGAAGCACTTTTTTCCTGATAAGTTTGAAACTTGCAATTGTAAGTCCTTGGGCTGAGGGAACAAATGCACAAAAAAATATTCAAAAGATTGATTGCATTGAAACTAGTCCCTCCTCTAACATAGGGGACTAAAAAAGGCGCCGAGTTTTTCTGATTGGCCTAAAACTTATATGAAACTTTTGGCTAAGAATACCCAATGCTGACAAAATTAAAAAAAAATATTTGCTTTCCCTGGAAATGCAACACAAAAATGGACCAAAAAAAAATGCTAAAATTTTTCCCATCCACTTCGAATTTAAGGGACTATTTTAGAAACTTGTGAGGGAATTATTCGACTGAAAATTGGAAGTTCTTGTGTCTCTCCACCTTTTTCAAGGTCAAAAGCTATTGGAAGGCAATCAGCCTCCCTCTTGGTTCCTTTTCTGCTTTCTGGGCCTCCTCTAACACCTATGATATCAGAACAACTTTTGAGATACCTGTTTTGTTCGAAACTTCGAAATGTCTAATAAGTTTGCTTCCGGTGTTAAAATCATCCCCACAGCCCCAATGATAAGCTTTATCGGTACTGGTGCGTTATGCGAACACTTCTAAAAAGTCAAGTTTGGTTAATGCTAATGAAATAAAATAGGATGAATATATAATAGTTTATAAAAAAAATTTGGGCTATATATTTG
>JAQQPU010000886.1:27957-40871 GCA_029168905.1 Artemia sp. Kazakhstan ARC1039
AATGCATAGCATATATTAAATACATAACCTAACCTAGGTACCTTTTCCCCCCTTAAACCCCACAAAACAATCGTTTAAATATTGTAACCCATTGAGAAACCACGGCTTTGCAGTCATTTATGTATAGTGTTCTCTTGAGAATAGTCTGTTTGACGGGTTTTTCGTGACTGGTTTCCTTGTACAATATGTAAAAGTGTCCATATAACGCACCAGTACCGCTTTATCTTACCCTGCTATGTCAACTCAACTCCAAGAAATAAGAAATTTTTTTTTAATACAATACAAATGGAAAAATAAATACTACAAGGCATAGTACACCCCATATTCTGCCTATATTTTTGAAGACGCCTTTTGGCTCAGAGAACTGATAGATTATTTGAATTACTCTTACTGTATAACCTATTAACCTTAGTTTTGGAGGGATGATAGACTATCTATCAACATGTGACATGACATCATTTTTGCCTCTCACAGAGACTATCACTGCCTTGGCTTTACTCTAACTAGCTAATTTATTCTAATACTCTGTGGCTACTCAATTTTGTATTTGGGGTAATTTTCCATGGGTGGGGGGGGGGGGTTAGGAGCGCGTTATACATATTACGCAGTAATTAAAAGACCCTTAGAGATATTGAAGATGAACTTCTGTTGATGAAACTGACGGAATTTGAGGACAAGCTTTGATCTGGTGATAATCTATGTATATAAAATCGAATGTATGTCTTTATGTGCGTGTCCTGTATGTAAGAGCATATCCAGGATTTTTTTTTGGGGGGGAGGAGGGGGGTTTACAAAAAAAACTTAAAAACGCATCAAAATTTGTTATATTCATTTTTGTTGTTTTTACGAGTCGGATAAATATTTCGGGGGGAGGGGAGGGTCAAACCCCCTAACCTCCCTGGATACGGCCTTGCTTATATGCATTACTACAGTGTTCGTTAGATCGCCAAAAACCTTTAAGAGGCTGTTAAGTATACTCTTGTGAAGGTTTAAGATATAACCCCCCCTCCCCCGGCCTCCAATGCCCTCTTAATACTTTTTGCCCTGACTGAAGTTAGAGACCCCTCAACTCAAATACCTGACAGTCCCTTTCGGTCATATTATCCACATTTTATAGACATCCAGTTAACAGGTTTACTGATTATGAATTCTATCGCTTAAAACATTCAGGAAATTCTAAAGTTTCTTATTCAATCAATTCTCTGAATTTGTTATTCAGCAGTTTCGTTAATTTGGTAATCAACCAAAGTTAGCTTTTCGGACAAATTCAACTAAATTATTTTTTTTTAATTTAAAAAACTAAAGTTATTTTACTTTGGGGAAAAAATATAAGGGGGGGTTTTTCCTCTGGTGGGGGGGGGGGGGGGGTATTTTCTATTCTAAAATGAATTTGATTTGCATATCTCTTGCCGAATCTTCATAGGTAATTAAAATGAATTAATTAGGTAATTAATTTGGATTTAGGGTAAAGGACAACTTTATTCAGTCATTGATTTACTCTGTTGTGGAAAGCATGGCTTTGAAAAAGATCAGTATTCGTGTTTGTCGATTGAGTGCCATTATGCTGATTCCAAATATATAAGATTAATTAAGTTTAGTGTTACCCATTAAAAGCTACGAGACTGAGAAAAATTTCGAGGGAAACACCCCCGAAAAGTCAAGGAATCATAATGAAAAGCCCACCATCAGATTCAGTTTATCAGAGAACCCTAGTGTAGAGGATTCAAGCTCTCATCTGCAAAAACGTGGAATTTTGTATTTTTTTTGCGAAAAGAAAAATCTTGGATGGGGGTGTATTTTTTTTTTCCTGGGCTGGTCGTATCAACCCAAAGGTCCTAAAGCATTGAGAGAATGATCATTCGAACGGAAATTTAAAGTTCTCATGATTTGTTTTAAGTGACCAAAAACATTGTAGAACAATTAGCCCCCCATTACATGCCCCTTTTCGCCAGAGTCGTCCGATAAAAATTTTGAGACAGTAATTATTTCCAGCACAATTAAAAGGTCCAATAACTATACCTTCGGGAATAACATGACTCCCCACAGCCACTGGGGAAAGGTCTTTAATTTATGAAATTTGCCCATTGTTTACGTGTAGCGTTGGTTATTGGGAAGTATAAAGACATTTTTCGGGGGAGGGGGCAAATTTTCTGCTGGGGGAGATTTTCCCTCATATACGTAATCATTTTTGTTCGTTTTAAGTTTCAATTTCCGACTGTGCATATGTCATAAAAATAAATAAATTAGGTAATTAAATAAATTTAGGGTTAAAGAAAACTTATCCAGTCCGGGATTAACTCTGTTGTTGATGACAATCGTTAAAAATTGGTGATCGTCTTTATCAATTCAGTATGTTATCGTGTTTTTCGATTTATATACTCGATTCCCCAATGAAGGGGAATTCGCCATGGAGGAGGAACTTTCCAAGGGGGGGGGATTTCCGCGGAGGTTAAATTTTCCGGGGAGATTTTCCATTAATTTCCTTTCTTCTGAGATGGGCAGCAACGCGCGAAGGATAAATCTTCTGTCGGAGCTAAAATTATATATTTTATTGAAGAAGATCTCGTACAAGATTTCTTTCTTCCTATTTTGTTTTTCTTGAAAGAAACGGTTTCTCTGTTTTTATATGCATATACATTTCTTTTGAGTTGGTTTGAAACACCGACACTCGGAGTGGGGCGTTCTGACATCGATCCAAAGAGCCTTCCTTTCCGGAAAAGCCTTAGCTCAAACTCCGGTGAATGAGAATGCATGTAATAGCGATCACCAGACCCTCGCTTAAATCGTTTCCTGAACTAACCGCATTTGGCTGGTAATTTTGACCAAGGATATTTGCAGTCGAAGTTCGAAATTAAAAGGGTTTTTCAATGTATGGAACTGTAATAATGCCTTGGGGTATTTTCGATCACATCTGTTCAAAATAGATCGAATCTGAATTGTAACCCAAAGAAATAACGATACTGGTGCATTATGCGGGACCACCACTGTATACTGTATCAAGGGAACTAGTCACGAAACGGGTCAAACGGGCTATTTGCAAGAGACCGCCATAGATAAATGATTGCAAAGCCGTGGTTTCTCAATGAGTTACAATATTTAGATTGATTTTTGTAGTATAGAGAGGGAAAAAGGTACCTAGGTTAGGTTTGGTTATGTATTTAATATATGCTATGCTTTACCCCCCCCCTCCTAATGTGCAAATATACAGGCCAAATTTGTTTCTAAACTATTATATTCATCCTATTTTATTTTATTTCATTAGCATTAACCAAACTTGACTTCTTTCGCGGTGCCCGCATAATGCACCAGTACCAAAATAACCGATAAACTCTGAAGAAAAAGCAGCAAATTTGTAAATTCATATTGCCAATAATATGTGTAGGTTGTTGCAATGGGTAATTTTGCTGCTAATGAGGGGACCTCGTAGTAATTTATTAATTAGATATTCTGAAGGCCTGATTCATCTTTTGCCGTACTATTTTCTTGTTTGCCTGGGGGGCTACTGCCTCAACAACCCTGCTGAGACTCATGCTGGCGAACAATCTTTTTTTTATTCCTGTTATAAGCAGTTCTGATTGGTCAAAATTGATAAGACCAAGCTGAGCAGGCGTAAGAAAAATCCCTCACTAAACTCTAAGTTCAAGGGAGGCAAAACAGCATTATAATAAAAGAAATATCAGCAATGAAATTCTTCTAGTGCGCCGCTCCACCTAATTTTAATTTTCGAAATCAGTTGAATCAGAGCCCGTTGATAACCGAGTTTTAGCTACCTTCGAGAGCTAGAACTAGCCCAAACAGGGGCACTAGTGGGGGAAGATGGGGAGCAATTACTCCCTCGCATCCGCCTATATTTCCATGAATTTGCGCTCCTGAACCGAAGTTTATTGATATAAATGAAAATATTATTTTAAGAATGTTGATTGGCTGTATTCTTTTAACGGCGATAAGAAATTATGACATAGGCTGTTTCAATAATTAAATAAACCCTAACATCAGGTAATACCCGGTTTTCAAATTTGACTGATCCCTGTGTTACTAAAGATTCTCATAATGAATAAGCCTGCAGGTAAAAAAAAAGAAAAAAAAATGGGAGAAAAGTCATTTTAGGGCAGAAATCATTCGTTCGATAATTATTATCGATAATCTGAATTGCAATGGAATAATCAAATATTCCGATGATCCGAATTTTTCTAAAAACCCAGTCCTTATTTTTATTTTGTCGTTTATACGTTGGCTTTAATAGGGTTGGGTTTTCCATAGAAAGAAAAATTTCACGAGAAAGTGTTTAGGAAAATTCTGTGTTGCGAACAAGGCCGTACCCAGGATTTTTTTTTCGGACGGGGTATTACTCAATTTTTTGTTTTTTTGTCTTGGGGGGGGGTTTACACAAAAAAAAACCTCTCAAAAGACGCATACAAAATTTGTTTATGTCCATTTTTGTTATCTTTTTTACGATTCAGACACATATTTCGAGGGGGGGGGGGTTCACCCCCCCTGGATACGGCTTTGGTTGCGAAGAGAATCATCTCCATAATATTATGAAAATCGGTCTCTACAAAGTCGAAAGAAGATTTGTTTGCTTATAGCCATTGACTGTAAACAACCTTTGGTATTATGATAAATCCGTTCTATAATTTCGAAATTAGACTAAGATCAATTGAATTGCGATTTTATTAACAGGTCTTGCGGTTTTGTGTCTTTTTAAACATAAACATAATCATATGCTGGATATGGCTGCCCAGCTTTGACTGAATTATGGATACTCCCGTGTGTAGTTGATGAAAATTGTCCGAAGATTTGCCTGTACTCTGTGTAATTATTAAAAATAAAAAGAGCGCTAGTGAGAAAAAGCATTGAAATAGTTAGTTTGGCACACTGAGAGAAAATTCCAAATTGGAATAGAAATAAATTGATGAATAAGTCTAGTGCTCTGCTGCTGAACTTCAAGACAAGAAAAAAAAAGCTTTGACCACCATTTTCGGACACACTTTTGTATTCCTGACATTTATCTTATTATAATACTTGGAATTCTAATCTAAGATTGTCGAAAAGCTTTAAAATTTATCAAAACTCTGATTGATGGGCAAGTTGTATATATACTGGATGTGTAAAATGTCTTGGTTGTGTTGATACTCCTTCCCAATGTTTCTGGGAGACGAATGTTTTCTTCTGATCTAATATTCACTTTCTGGGTGTATTTGTATGCCTCTTTTCTTCTTCCTGTTTTTCATAGATATTTATTATTGTTTTTATGAACGGATCTGGTGGATCCCATTTTGAAAGAAATTGCATCATGGTTTCTTTCGGGACCTTATGGGAGAGCCCAAAGCCCAAATTTTTCCTAAGGGGGGGGGGGGGGAGCAGTACTTCAAAGTGAAGAAAGCTCAGTCCCCGTTTACTAAAAAAAACATCTTTTACGTAATTTATAAAACAATATGAGGAGATACCCCCCCCCACCCTCAGCTATGTTCGTTAGCACAGGATTTCTCTATTTTGATTATGCTGCTCTGAGTTAAATAAGGGTATTAAAAGAGTATATAACAGTTCTAAAGTGCTTTCATGTAAAATTTGTTGTCAATTAACTAAAGAAAAACTAGAATTAAACTCCCTCTTGAACAGAATTACCCCATCTATAAGTGTATCTGTGGAAATTTGCATGTAATACTAGTCTGCAGATGTCGATGAATATAATAGACTGCTTAAGCAACGTTGTCATACGAGTTTAGTGTCACTTCAAGTTGTAGCTACAACTCTACCTTGAGTGTCACCCAATCAGTAATGGTGGAATAAAGAGAATCCGCCTTTAAAATTCCTTTTTACTCTTATGTGGCTGAAAATTTGGCGCGAGTTGTAGCTCTTACAGCCTGTGTTACAACTAAGCACCTTAAAAAATGTGCATTCTCCTCACCATTTTCTGCGCAATCTGTGCGAAAAATTTTTTGTCTCAGTATCCTAAAATGTTGGACTTTGAAATAATGATTCAGCATCCTAAAATGATCCATTGAAATAATGATTCTATTGAGGTCGTAAGTAAGCCCCAAATTGACTCAATTCGATTCTCATTCGATTCGATTCTCAATTCGATCCCACAACTAAATTGACTCTCAATTCGGTTCTAGTACTTGGCACAAAAAGATGGTAAAACTTTTTATACTGAAAAATAACATAAAGGAGAATATGTAACACTATTTTAGAAAAAAAACAAGAAAGTTTTGACATGAAGAATAACCTGGGGGTATGTACTCCCCCCGGAATATTCAAAATGGGTGTACATTAAATCTTCGAATAAAGAAAGTATATCTTCAAAATAGGCATATTTGAAAGAGATTTCCGGCGGTCATAGCTGCTCTAAAACGGCTCTCTTCATTGATCCTGCGTCAATCTGAAAGCTTCTTGCATAAATGACCCCGTAGATTCTAAAAGACTTGTTGTGGTCCTCAGCTGTCATTTTGCCGTGCACAAATTGAAACGACATGCCCCTATCATGTTGTAGAATTCACGAGTTTGTTAAAATTTAAGCTTTTTACAATAAGATCTCTTTCCCGAGGATTTATTAAAAAATAATCTGAAAAAATGGCAGTGTGTGTGAACAATGTTCTATAATTACTTGTATAATATTCAAAAATCTTACTATATAGTGCATAAAAATTTTGTTTAAATAGTTCTCGAGCTAGAGGAGGTGAAACATATATCGTCTTACAAATGACGACTGATGTCCCCTACCTCCTGTCTAGTAAATACGCTTTTACAAATGCAATTAGTAGAGACAAACTTTCTCGATAATGTTTTCTTCGCTTTCTTATTTATTTTTTGAAATAAAAGTGAGTGATGCGTCATTTTTTGGGAGACACACAAGTTTTCACTCCGTGTCTCAAGATTCTCTGCATTCTGTGAGACACTATATTCAGTCTATTTTGTCACGCTCGATTTGTCTGTTTCAAAAGCATATCCTTTAAATTTCTTAATACTTGCAACATGCTCATTTGGTGTTACCTAAGTCAACTTTTTGTATGGCTGGATCCAAGCTCATACGCTAAAATTTACTCCGGAGGAGTATAAACTTAAAAGCAAAACAAAAAAACTGAGGGCTGTTACGGAAAATGCAAGAAGGTATAAAATTTTTTGTAATATTCCGATGGACCCAAAGACTCTCACCCTCCTTACGTGCCTGATTGGAAATAAATCCCATTGTATCCATTATTCAAAAATCATTTAATTCAATCGTATGTTCAGTGGCCGTCGTCAGCAGACTTAAACCTTGGGAGAACGGTGGTAAAGAGCTTTACACCTTTCCTCGACTAGATGAAGCGCAAGACTGAACTGCTGTGCCTGATCCGGTCTTGGTCATCTGATAAATAGTTTAAGCATCCAATTTGAATTTGTTTTTGCCTTAGTTTTACTCACTCTTTTGAAAATTCTTATTTATTTTTTGTTTTTCTTGGCTATCCGTATGATAAAAAAAATAGGAGAGTGTACCAAATATAAGATTTACCAAGATAAGGAAAAAAAATTCCTGTGGAGTCCTCGATTTGATCATGAACAGAGGAATTACTTATACAATAGTCTGAAACATCAAAAAATTCACCGAAAAAGAAAGGCAAAAATCATTACGGGAAAAAAAAGCTGGGGGATATTAAATTTTTGAATTCAGCATATAATACTATGGAAACAAGATCTCAGCTAAGTTCTCGGCAGTATGCGTTATGCACCTCAAGACATTCAAGATGCCTCTTGGAATTCCCAAGATGTAAAGGGTGCGGAAAAACCTTGTTTAGTTACCTTTGTTATCAAAGCATGACCCCTAAAATTATATTTTCTGAAATAGTTGTATGTTTGGTTTGGGTTAACTAAAAGGGGGGCTAAGGTAAGATCACCATCTAGTAATGTCAAGGGTTAATTTAAACCTGAAATATCGGAAGGGTAACTACCTCCCGGGAAGTTATGATGTTAGTAGACTCCAGGCTGAGAATTTGAGAGAAACTTTCCAGGAACAGTTGAATACTAAATTTGAGAGTTTAAAATTTGATAATGTGGAAGATGGTTGGAATAATTTTAGAAAAATAATTTGTGAAGTTGCTGAAGGTGTATTAGGGAAGAAAGCTAGAACTGCAGCTAAGAATATTAGTGAAAATGCTTTATGTTTAATAGAAAGGAGAAAGGACTTGTACAAGAATTATCTGAGTGATAGATCGTATGAAAACAAAAGAAATGTAAAGAAAATGGAGAAAGCATTGAAATATGAACTAAGGAGGTGTGAAGTGGAGGCCATGGATAAAATTGCCGAGGATCTGGAAGATGCAGCTAGACGGCATAACGGTAAAATATTTTACTGGCACGTTAACAAATTGAGAGGGAGTAGTCAATCCGGACTTGTCCCAGTTAAAGATAGGAATGGGGTGGCAATTAGCGATAAGGAAAAAACTAAAGCGAGATGGGCCGAACATTTTGAGAACTTGCTTAACCGAGATAGAGTTGCAGGAAAAAATATAGAGGAAAACGAAAAAGTTTGTGATACCTTGGATATGAAGGAAGATTTGTTTTGTGAGGAGGAATTAACAACAGTACTAAAAGGATTAAAGAATAATAAGGCTCCAGGTGCTGATAGGGTGGTAAATGAGTTTCTTAAATATGGTGGCTCTGAGGTTAGAAATAAGTTATTGAAGATTATGAATATGATTTTTGAAAAAAAAGGAAGTACTTAACGATTTTAGGAAAACCTTAATTAAGCCACTTTATAAGAAAGGTGATAAAAGTGAGTGTGGTAATTATCGAGGCATTAGTCTGGTCTCTGTTGGTAGCAAATTACTTAGTAATATGGTACTTTTTAGACTGAGAGATGCCGTAGACAAAGTTTTAAGAGAAGAGCAGTGCGGTTTTAGAAAAGGTAGAGGATGTGTCGACCAAATTTTCACTCTTAGGCTAATAATTGAGAAGTGCCTGAGTTTTCAAACACCTTTGGTCCCCAGTTTTATAGATTATGAGCAAGCGTTCGATTCTGTTGATAGAAGAGCTTTAGTAAAGGTTTTATCCTTGTATGGTATACCAGACAAATACATTAAAGTGATTAGCGCTGTGTACGAGAATAACACTGCTGCGGTTAAGGTAGGAAATGAGGTTAGCAGCTGGTTTTGTATTAAATCAGGAGTTAAGCAGGGTTGTGTTCTATCCCCCTTTATATGGATTATTTTTATGGACCTTGTTTTAAGGAGCACAGGAAAGGCAATGGGAGACCACGGAATCAAATGGGGAGGAAAAAGTCTTCTGGACTTGGATTATGCTGATGATTTAAGCATCCTAGATGAAAGTGTGAGCAAAATGAATGAAGTTTTAGAGGTTTTGCGAGTTCAGGGTGATAGAATTGGTTTGAAAATTAATGTTAGGAAGACTAAGTCACTAAGGCTAGGAATAAGTGAAGATGAAAAGGTGACGTTGGGTAATGAAAAGATTGATCAGGTTCACTTACCTTGGTAGTATTATTAGTAAAGATGGTGGGAGCAGTGAAGATGTTAAAAATAGAATAGCCAAGGCTCAGGGTGTTTTTTCGAAGTTAAAAAAAGTCTGGAAGAATAGGAAGATAAGTCTGCAAACCAAGATTAGAATATTAGAAGCTACAGTAATGACAGTAGTCAAATATGGCTCTGAAGCATGGACGCTCCGAAAAGCGGATGAAGATTTGCTAGATGTTTTCCAGAGAAATTGTTTAAGGATTGTTCTGGGTACCCGGCTGACTGACCGTATTTCAAACAATAGGCTATACGAAAAATGTGGTTCAATGCCGCTCTCTAGGTCTATAATGAAAGAAAGGTTGAGGTGGTTAGGGCACGTTGTTCGGATGAAGGATGACAGATTGCTGAAGATTTTTCTTTTCGGCCACCCATCTAGGGCTAAACGGAAAGCAGGTCGTCCCCGTCTGGGGTGGGAGGAGGTCATAAAGAAAGATTTAAAGGAAATGGGAACTTTGTGGGCGGGTGTAAAAAGGGAGGCTTTGAATAGATTGGGGTGGAGGAGGAGCGTGCGTAGCTGTGTTGGCCTCAGGCGGCTTGGTGCTGCGGTGAGTTGTTAGTAGTAGTAGTAGTAAGGTAAAACTAAAAATTATAAAATGTTGAAGTGCAAAGATCCTAAAATGGTCATATCGTATAGTGATTTTTGGGTCGAAATTTTTCCCATTACCTTGCGTATTTTCCTACATTGAATTGGTTTCGCCTTTGTAGGACCCGGGTAGAAAATTATACTATGTAAGCGATGTCCTCCTTAGTTTAAGAGAATTATAGCAAATAAAAGATTACTGAATTCCAAAATATGTAAGCAATTCTTTAAAAGTCTGGATTTTTTTTTTACATTCCACTTATTATTGTAAATTAAAGCTAGTCTTAAGTATCTTAAGAAAAGTATTTGTTTAATTAATATGAATTGTTTCATTATGCCATTTTGTTCGAATGTCAAACTTCATAGCACTAGCAAAATACAATGATTTAGCTTGGAAGAAAAAAAAAAATGCGTTGGCCTATTATTGCCTGAATAACAAGGACTTTGTCCTTGAGTGACCTATGATATAAATAAAAAGAAGTAGAAAATAGGGGAGAGGGCCCGCTAAAGGCTGAGGATTTTTGTAATTCTTCTTGCTATTTCCTGCAACATGCCTCCTTTTTTGATTTGCTATTTTGACCCATATCGGATTTGGATGACGTCCATCCCTATGGTTAGGCACTATCTATGTCACATACTATTGGATAAGAGCTTGCCTTCAATTCCATAGCTGTACCACTACTGCATGCCAAAAGACCTAGTGTATACGTGTTGAATTCAGGGCTGAATAACAAGAATTTAAATTTTGGACAATTAGAATTACACATTATTGACTTTTTCCGCTCTAGTTCCTTGTTACACATAATGCAATTCAGGACAAAAATTTTGATACATAAATAATATTTATTTAGTTCTAAACTGAAAATATTATCACAGTCATTCACTTACAAAAAAGGAATCCGACACCTCCCTATTCATATTTTGTAAATCAATAAGATCACAAACGCCTTAATGTCCCTTGTGATAGCTAATGCAACGTTAATGATGCGTGCTGATTAAACTTCTGCTATTTAAAAAATAGTGTAATCCTGAAAAACTCCTGAAACGGAGTGTACCTGTAAAAATATAGAGGCATGGCAGAAGAACATCATTGTGGTCTACTTGCTGTCTACTGCATATCTACTAATATTTGTTTCGAACCCTTTTTATGAAAGATCAGGTTGGACTTCTTGGTTGCTATTAACAACTAATACTGTTTCTAGTTCTTCTTCTGTCTGCATGTCAATCAGTTTATTTTCGTGATTTAACTCTGCATTGTTCATATGTTCAGTTGGGAGGACAGTCGCTTCTAACTTTATTTGGCTGTCTTCTACTTTATCACTATCAGTTTGTAGTGCATCGGCGGGCTGTGGCAATAAAGATTGTTGAACCTCAAGTTCTACTGTTGCACACACATTTTGCTGATTCCTGGCCCTTTTTCTTTTCCTGTTTCGTCTTGCATTCGTCGCTGCTGTTGTCAATCTTGTCGGTAGAAATTTGGACAAATCCATACTCGTTCCACTTCCTTGGCGAGAGTGAGGAGGTTTTATAGCTGCTTCAACGTCATCTATTTGCTGTTCATGAGTTTCTTCAGCAATTCTATCAAGAGGAATTGCTTCGCAGTTAAAAATTTCAAGTTCAAGGGATAACTTGCTAATTGTTGTTTTGATGTACATATCAGCTTCTGTTAGATCATCCTCAAAATAAATCGAATCTGTCCGAATCCCAGGACCGCCTGTTCTGCAGTTGTCTAAGTATAGACTCGGCAAATTTTCAATGATCTTGTTTAATGTTCTCTGTTGATATTTTGCACTTTCGCGAAGGCGTAGCAACTGTTGGGCTGAGAAACGGCTTATGCGGTCACGTTGTGTCAAGTAATTTGTTCTCACTCTTTGAAGTCGGTCTGTCGAATAGTCGTTTAATTTTCTCATCTGAAAATAAAAAAGAGAACTGAAGTAAATGACCAACATAAACTTATGTCGTCCTCATTTCTGAGAAACAATGGCTTTTTGCTATCTTGACCTTTTTTTTTCTTTTTTTACGAAAATATAGGAATATTTTTTGACACTTGAAACATTAGTGTTAATTTGAAGAAGTCCAAATAGATAAGCCAAATGAACAAACAGTATAAAAAATATTTAAGTGCAAGCATCCTGAAGTGATTTCATCCTGGATCTAAGGGCGCGTCTTTGGTTAATGTAGTTTATTATTCATGAAAATCCTTGGAGCGACCAGAGATCCTCTTAGTTGGCTCATTTGTATCAAATCAAAACATACAGCTTACTCTTATTTGAGTCTTGTCGTGGTAAATTTGAATTCACCAGGACACTCCCATTAAAGAGACCTCTTACTGCTTACCAGTACCTCGCAGGACGCCACCTGCGTGGGGGGCATGAATGCTATAGTTTTTAGAGAATTACACAAATCTTCTCAGTAGGGGTACTTATTCTAACTAGAAGCATTTTCAGGGTTGCATTTCCGTTGTTTGTGGCATTACTGATGAAGCTAACCAAATGTATTGGTTTTTACTTCTTTGTCAGAATTTGGAGGATCTGCTGTATTTCGCAGCGATACCTTACCACGAAAACAAAATTATGGGAAAAATATCTTATTTTTTATATTATTCTTTATAAATAACATAGTCATGGGGATATGCGACCATTTTGTGAAATTTTATTTTTATTTTGTATGCTTCTGAACGAACGGAATTTGTAGAAGCCAAGTTTACTTTATAAAAGAAAGAAAAGGTATTTTTCTTGAAATGCAAAGTTTTCAATTTCGCGTCTCATTTAAAATTCATTCAGGGTCGCAAATCGGTTAGACTTTAAACAGTTTCTGAACTCTTTATT
>JAQQPU010000886.1:40881-55249 GCA_029168905.1 Artemia sp. Kazakhstan ARC1039
AAAAAACAAAAAGATATAGAAGCGTTCCTCATTATAATGGATCGCTTTCCTTTATATTGGATCAGTTTCCTTCTTAAAATAAATGTGAAAACCAGAGTTGCCAAATCTTCTTAGCCGAAGTGTCCACGGCGGTCCTGGATTTTCAGAAAACCGTATTAAGACGGTTTTTCTGTGATTTGGCACTTGGATTCTCATGAGTTAGAAAAAATAGTTCAAGACAGTATGTATCGTACCTGTTCACTGTATTGGTCCTTCATTATTGTAAAATGTTGAGTACCATAGCTTCTAAGATCTCTGACATTTTGAGCTTGATGTTGATAAGTGTCTCTTACTTTTTCAGCTTGGAGAGCACAGTTCTCTTTGACTCTATTTACCTATAATTTAAACAAACCCATATTAAAAGATCATCTGAAAAGGACTACGAGTTGCCCACATTTTGTAGTTAAATTTTCAAAAAATGTGATTTTTGAATAGCCAGAGAAAAGACAAGTTCTTTGACTACACTTTTCGGCTTCATAAGTAGCTAAAAGCAAGGTGAAGTAGTTTCCAACCCCCTCCCCCTTTACTCAGGCATTCCTGTGAACCAATGTACAAATGAAAAACAACCGATGGGTTACGTGTTGTCTAAAAGGTTCATTCTGTCAAATTAGGATATTTTAAATATTTGGTATCTTTAAAGCGATTCAGTAATACTTCGTTGTCAGTACATGCATATCACCTTGTACAGCCTATTGTAATTGTTCTAACTTAAAGAATGAACATCGGTGGACATTCTATAAAAAAAAATAGTGTCGTTTAACTAAAAATATGGCTACTAAAATCTGATTTCTTATGAGAAATTACATCTACCTAGCCTTCTAGAATTAACTAAAAAACTTTTCCTTTTTTCGCACTCGTATCACTCTCTTTGCAATACCAGCTGTAAGATTTTACAGTATGAGCCTTATTTTCTCAGTTTCAGGGAATAAAAAAAAAATATCGCTTGAAAGAAAAAAGAAGAAAAGTCAGTTTTATTTATAATACTCAAAATAATGTATTCTTATCTACTTTGAGGACCGTTTAGTCCTTAAATTGGATGAGAATATGTAACGGATAAAAGAAACCTTTGCTACCTTTTATATTCCCCCTATTGGAAAAAAACATACGCCACTTTCTAGCGAGAACCAGGCCATTTCAAAAATAGTGGAATAGGGGGAAGGGCCATTTGGTCCAATCTCGTGAAGGGTCCTGTGTGTGTGGGAATGTCAGTATAAGCTAAATCCAGTAACGATAACATATAAACAAACTTCAAACATTTCGCACCTGTTTTTTTTTATAACTAGACGACATTAAGCTTTTGGGTTTTGTTGTTCTTATGTAGCTAGCAATTTTCTAGCTTAGCTCAGTTCCTCGCCTGTGAAAAAAGGCTATGGGAAAAAGAAAATCAAGGATTTGTGCAGCGTGTTGCTTTTTTGACGGGTAAATTTGAGTTTCCTCCTTTCACAGAAAACATACGAATTTTAAAAGCATTCAAACTGGACATGTTATAGACAGAGGCATCACACATGGAAAGGGAAGAGGGGGATACCTGCCTCCCTCGACGTGTATTCCTGGTTGATTTAAAAAGCAAGAATTTGAAATTACTTCTCGAGGCATCGTGATTTTGCCACAGTTTACTATCTTGCGAAGATCCTACCAAAACCTCAATCTAGGTCGGTAAAACTCACCTAATGAAATACAAAAGGTGTTACTTCTTTTTCAATTAACCACAAAATGTAATTGACTCCCCAGCTTGTCTCCGAATAGACACATACGAGCTAACACAGATATGTTTGGCATCTAAAGAAATTAGGTTAATTCGTTGCTAAAGGAGGCAACAAAGCCGAGTGGCCAGATGGGTTGGCGCTTTTTTTAGACGTTTGCGCATGAATTCTTTCGAATCAGAGCGGGTTTTTTTTTTGGGGGGGGGGGGGGGGGGATCGTTCATTTGGCGCATTTTCATTAGAAAAATGAGCTGCCGGCGAATTTTCTCTTTTACGGTGGCGCAACTTTGAATTAAACATCTGGCAGCGCAGTAACAAAGCAGTATGTTGTCCTAGTCTGGATGACAATGATGAACCTTATATCGATTCTGTTCTAAACGTATGGATCAAAACAGTTTCTTTTACCTGTTGATGGTAGCTCTCGCGAAGTCTTTCGAGTTGCTGCGTGCGATATTGTTCCAAACTGTCAAGCATTGTCTTAATACGTTTTGCTTGAGGAGATTCTTGTTTTTTACAACAACATTGCCAACCACACCTAGAAACGAAAAACCAATTTAGCTTTGCTCTTTTTCTTTCGACCTAACAAAAGCCTTCTAGCCAATTCTGACGCATAGCCTAGTTTAAAAAGGATGAAATAGAATTATTATTTGTAATATTGACTTGTTTCCGTCTATTTGCTCATTGCTGGAAATAAATATAGTCCATTATAATTTATTTTTTTTTTACCCAAATAATCATTTAACCTGTGGTTTTGAATGTTTTGAATTTTGTTAGTATTGTAGTCATATCCCCTCGTAAAAAAAATATACCGGACGTATGTTCTCAAAGCTTCTTTTTGTCACTTATATGTCACTTATACTTTTTGTCACTTATGTTATTTGTCACTTATATTTGTCACTTATTATTTTGTCACTTATATATTCGAGTTGTCACTTATATGGGTCACTTTGGAGTTTTGGGACCAATGTTTTATTGCAATTAGAAAAAAACGCAAAAAATAAGAAATAAAAAAAGAGGTATTTGAAGGAGAAAACACTTACTATTTTGATTTGTAATGCACCAAAAGTATTTGATCGAAAAACAGCCTTAGAATCTTCCGTTTCCAAGTAGGGGTGAACTCGTTTAACGCAAGCAACCCTTCAAACTACTGTGCACATTTTTTTTTGCGATTTTTGCGTCTCCGAAATGGGTCAATAGCAAGAAAAATAGGGAGGCGTCCGAGTTTTAAGGTGATGTTTAAATGCTGCAGTAAACATGAAAATTCACAAATAACCATTGAGTTTAGTCAAAAAGTTCTTCTTTGTCCTAGCTTTTACTTATAACAATCTCTAATCAACTTGGTTATTATTTGCTATGCTATCAGTAAAATTTCATCTAGACAAGTTTTTTGTAACTAATAGCGCAAAATACTAACCTTTCGACAAGCATCCTAACCAGAAGGACTACTACGACTATAATCAAAAATGCAACGCAAGTAGCAAGTCCAGCAACAACGCTAAATACTTTTGTCTCATGAATTGCTCTTGGATTCATTTTTAGCGTTACATACGTTGTAAAATCAGAAACTGCATTTGAACCTGTACACGTATAACGTCCCACGTCCTTCCTTTCCACTCTTGGAATGAGTAATTCTCCTGTTTCTAATGCCTGGGTCATATTTTCATCAACAATAGCTTCAGATGACCATTTATAAACTGTATTATATGGAGTAATCCACGTTATACTAGGTGCAGGATTACCTCTGAATGTGCATCTCAGAATGACTCTGTCGTGAATGAAAACAAAAGAAAGAGATGTGGAATTTTGGAGTTCGACTTTTGAGCAATTTTCCAGGGGCATTGCTTCATTTAAGTGCAGAACCGAATATTGCCCTTCACCACATTCTAAGTTACTTCGATTCCAGTGATGTAGCCAAAGGTGGCCGCAGTCGCATACTAAATTGTTACCATGCGCCGAAAAATGATCCAGTTTTGTTTTTATTAACGACTTCGGAATATACTTTAAAGAGTTGTCACTTATATTCAAAAACTTAAGTGAATATGGAAAAAATACCCCTTGGAGTGAAACAAGTTTCTTGTTCTGGGTAAGAACAAGCTTATCAAGTTTTGACAAAGGAGTGAAAACCCTATCCCTCAATTTATGCAGTTTCGGCATTTCAGAAGCATAAATCTCTTTCAGGTTCGGTGTTGATTCAAAAATATCACTGGACATTTCTTCAAGATTAATGCCATCAAGAATAAGCTTGTCAAGCTTTGGTAGGTTTAAGATTGGAAGGTCTTGCAAGTTTGTATTGGCAAGGCTTAGGAATGTGAGCACTGGCATGTTGTCCAATCGATCTATATTGCTTATTGGGTTTTCGGAGAGGTCCAAAATTTCCAAGGCTCCTCTTGGAAAATCTGGCACTATTTTTAATTCTACATTATGTAATATAATCACACGGATCGTTATGGGAAAGGTAATATCGGTGTATTTGGCATCGGTTATTTTAAGGGTATCTAGTGCTGGCAACTTCTTTACATTTACTATCACAGTGTCACTTTTCAACACTTGAATTCGACTTATATTAGTGGCAGTGGAGCTGCTGGAGTACACTTGCACCAAAGAGGAATTACTAATTTTGACAATTGCTAGGTTCGGTAAATCACTCAAATCAACAGTCACATTTCGAGCATTGGAAATGTAAACATTGGTTGCATTTGATTCTATACTGGAAGTCACCAAACTGTCTCCAGCTTTGCAGTTGTACTTCATCCATCCCTGCTCTTTCACAAGCTTGCATGTCTCCTCCGCAGAAACGTTAGGAGAGCGGCCGATGATGACGAAAATAAGGAAACAGAATATCCAAAAATGTCTCATCCCTGGAATGTTTTACTGTATTTTCGTTATGAAGCAGGAGGGCTCAAGTCTGAAAATAAATATATTATTTCAGCATTTAACAAAATACTATGAAACATGCTATAGCTTATAACAAGAAAATTTAATAATTAAATAATGTGACCCATATTTTTTAGCTGCCAAACCTGCAGTCCATGCACAGACTAAAATAAGATTTTTTATATTGAAACCTTTCAGTAATCGACAACTAATTAACTCCTCTTTCTAGTGTTTTAGTGGTAGTCCAATTAATTGACCCAAAACTTTGAAAATTCATAATGAATAATGAAAATTATAAAACCAGCGTTGAACTATGAAAATAAGGCAAATTATATTTGAAAAGACATCGTTTCTTTTCAAGAATAACGGGAACTTTACCTTTATATATGGAGAACAAGATGCGTTTGGGAGGGGCGCTGCTCTACCCCATAAACACCCTACTATCAAGAATTGTTGTGTTTGATTCTTTGCTACAAAGGGAGCCAATCCCAAAACCAAGTGTCTGCCTTTGAATAGACCTTTTTTTCAACGGATATTGAGATAGACTTTTCGCCCTAGCAGCCAAAGCACCGATGTCAACTTTACTGCCTTTACTTGCATATCAGCTCAGTAGTGTTGTTCGTTTACTTAATTGGTTATTCATGATACAATGCAGTAGTTGTTGGTAACTTTCATATATTCCTTTGCAGCCCTGTTTCTGAAACAACAAAATATCTATCGAAAAAAAGGCCTATTTGAAGGTATGGGTAGAGGTTTCGGGAGTGGTAACCTTCATTCTAATAGATGAAAATTGGATATTTAAGTTTCATCTTCGCATAAAGCCTCTTCTACTCTTCTAAAAAATAATAATTATTATTTAGAATACAATTGTCAAATTTTTTCCGATGCTAGGTTCTTTTCTTTGTTTTGTCGGGAAAAGGTTATTTTTTTATTTATCAGTGTTGCAGGAGCAAGACTTTTCCATGCCAAACATTGTACTCAAATAAGAAAATGTGTTAAGGGGTCTCTAACCTCTGTTGTTTTTACGAAAGTTGTGAACCAAAGGCCGGATTGATGAATATGACATCCTTTTCTGGAAACTACGTTTAATTCCTGTCTGTAGATAAAAAGGAATTGGATTCGTCTGCCATTGAGCCAGACTTTATTGTGTGCGAGTTGGAATGGAGTTATATACTTGATTTTGAAAAATACTAATTTAAGGGTAGAAACGTTTCCAAAACGCCTGGCTGGGCTTCAAATACAACTAAATGCTGCCGTTCTAATGGGGCTAGATATAAAAGTTTGTTGGGTAATTGTTAAATATACCGACTAGACTCAAGAAGTGAGATCTGCTTGATGTGTTTAAAACCGGTTTGTGTGTTGTATTCAGTTATAATTAGCTTTGTTCAGTGAGAAAAACTACGATGCAGGCATGTTTTAGTTAAATATTTAATATATAGAGTTGGTATTTTGGTTAGGTTAGGTATTTAGTATAATACGCCTTGGGCGGCCTGCGTTCACTAACTCTGTTGTGGTTTCTATAATTTTTTTTACTAAAGTATTATTTTCATCATATTTAGTATATTTCATTACGATAAACCTAACTTCACTTCTTGAGTCTGGTCGGGATATTTAAAATCTACCGTTTGTTGATTCTGTTGTTTGAATTATGTTTGCTTCACTTGTTTCTTTGGCTCATAATGCGAAATCACGCCAGCTTGAAGAAATAAAATCAAATAAAGTAGTCAGCAAATTTTTTTGTCTTGCCTAGGGCTATATCCAGGCGAAAAGAGAGGGGATTGGGACGGAATTATCACGATCACGTATATTATATTTGGTAAAAGTGTTAAATGGGGAATCAAATAATAGTAATTTTTTTTATTAGTTTATGTTTGCCTCAAAAAAAGAATCTTGTGCCAAGATTACCAAAAAAACTGGTTGTCTTCTGCCAAGACTGTCCCAAATATACTTTAATAAGGTAGGGGCCAAGGCCGTACCCAGGGATTAGAGGGTTTGACCCCCCCCCCCTCGAAATGTTTGTCTGACTCGTAAAAACGTAACAAAAATGGATATAAACAAATTTTGGTACTTGTTTATCATACAAAACACTCGAGAACTGAAGTCTGGTTAATGCTAATGAAAAAAACTAAACAAAATATGATCAAAATAGAATATTTTATTAGCGAAATTGTGAAAACTGCAACTACAACTTTTATAAAACCACGTATTGACACGCAAATTGACGGTTTTCTAACATGGCTGGGTGTTACACTTCCAAAAATGTTGCTTCTCGTAAGAGTACTAAGTCATGGTGTGTCCATTGACGCAGTTTTTTGTTTTGAAAATGACCCCTTATCCTGGAAAAATATAATTGCTTGTTCTTTGATCCTTGGCAAATTCCAAATCTTAAGTTTAACATCCATGGTGAGACACTATATTCTACCACTAGACAAAGCAAACAAACCGGTGTCCTCAAGAATCCCGTTAATAATGACCTGAAATGAACTAGGTCAAGAATCACGTTAATAATAAACTTTTCTTTGTCTTTAAGACGGTCAGCCGAGGCCGAAGCTCCCAGTTTAATAATTCACAAATGACCTTCACAATTTTGCTAATAAAGTATTCTATTTTCACCATATTTTATTGTCACCAAACTTCACTACTCGAGTGTGTTTTATATAATAGAAAAGTACCCAAATTTTTTCTGCGTGTTTTGTGTAACCCCCCCCCCCCCAAAAAAAAAATCTTGTATAAAACACCCCAAAACATACTGGGTACGGCCCTGGTAGGGGCATTAATATAATTATGATTAATAAAATATATAATTTCAAATGTAATGGTTGCTAATTTCACAATTGCGTCCAGTACCCTCTCAGATGGGACCAATTACAGCTCTAGTTTATGCACAAAATTTTGGTGATTCAGTTGGTTTGCTTAATTACTTGCTATACTTTTTACTCGTGAACAGGTGGTTCATAATGTCAAATAATGCCTATTTGAAAAAAAAAAACAATTTGTGAAGTTTTTGTAAGTAGCCTAGGGAAGGGGTGTGTGGTACCTGGCCCCATTATAGGGGGGGGGGGGGACTGAGACGCAATAATTTTTGTTAATGACCGTCGAATGGGGAGTCGAAACGTGTTTTATGATTAGAATGATTCCTCTTTTGTTATTAGAGGAGTTCCCTCATAAAAGGATTTTTGTCACAAAATAACCCTATGAATAAAGCAAGCCAACTGTCAGCAAACTTTTGTCTATAATCCAGTGGCGTAATTTCGTCAAAATCCTGGAGTGGGGGCAAAGCTGGAGCCAGTTGTTCCAAATCAAGTGAAAATGACAGTGAAAACTGAAAAATGAGTCATATATTACCATGAAGGCAAAGGTGTGCTAAAGAAAACTGACCTGTTTCTATGGATACTTGAATTTTGCAGGCTTATCTTAATTTTGTCAAGATTCTTTGTAGAAAGTAAATTTCAACTGGGGAGGCAAATTGAGGTCTGGAGGGGGCAGTTTCTCCCTCTGCCCCAAAGCAAAATACGCCCCTGGTAGGTTATAATCTACGGCTATATCCTGCCACAAAGGGGGGAGGGAGGGGGCTGAACTTATGTATCTAACCTAAGACTGTATCCAGCCCCTTTCAGCGAGAGGGGTGTTTGGTCGTAATTGTCACAACAATGCCTATTAGGCCTAGGCTATATTTGGATAGTGTTCAACTGGGAATTGAAAAGAAGATTTCTTCTTTTTGCTTCTTGACTTCCGTGTTATATCGAATATGGTGCTATTAAATTGAAAGTGACTGGAAATCCATTAACTTAAACTACTACTAGACATAACGGTACTGGTGCATTATGCGGGCACACCGCTATAGAATGTATCAAGGAAACCAGTCACGAAACCCGTCAAACGGGCTATTTGCAAGAGACCGCTATAGATAAATGATTGCAAAGCGTTGTTTCTCGATGAGTTGCAATATTTACACGATTGCTTTTTGGGGTTTAGGGGGGATGTACCTTGGTTAGGTTAGGTTACGTATTTAATATATGCTATGTTTTATCCCCCACCCCCCTAATGTGCAAATATATAGCCCACATTTGTTTCTGAACTGCTATATATTCATCCTATTTTATTCAGTGGTGGATTCAGGATTTTTTTCAGGGGGGGGGGGGTGCAAAACAGGTTGATCCGATAAACTTGCGTTAGGAGCAAGTTTAACTAAAGGAAACCTGCGTTAATTAAGTAAATTACACTACTTTAGACTATGCTAGGAGGCGCGCGCCCCCCTCGGCCCTCCCCTGGATCCGCCACTGATTTTATTTTATTTCATTAGCATTAACCAAACTTGACTTCTTCGCGGTGCTCGCATAATGCACCAGTACCGACGTAACTTATAGTCTACTTATCCAATTATCAGTGAAATTGTCTACTTTTTAAATGAAGAGGCCGAGAACTGCAATAAAAGTGGTACTACTTTTTTGTTTCAATCTTCTCATGTTATGTTGCCGAAGATCCGACATACCATGTTCCCAAACTCTTTGGGCTAGCCTATGTTTGCTTACAGAACCGTTTGACTGACAATTGAGTTTATATCTATATTCCCTGGAATTAATATGTAAAACTTACGTGGAAACATAGTCAATGTTTTAATCTCAGTCCTCATTTCCAAGTATTATCACTTGTGCAGGCAATCCAATTCACAATAGAAATAGTTTGTATAATACACACCACCGTGAATCCTCGTGATTTAGGAAAGCATGTCTAGTAGCCTAAGAGACAGAGCGCAATGACTCCGCCTATTTTTGGTTCTCTCCCAGATTACGGTTCGCTCTTGATAAAAAAAAATGAATAATAAATTCTATAACCATGACAGGGAAATACAGTTTTTTCCTCGATGGGCTAATTATGGTATTTTGAAATTAAAGGCATCCTGACACAGTTTGGATTGGTGTGCTCTTAATAGAACAGAACTTCATTGTAGTAATACTTTTTTTTATTAGACGCTGGTTGTTTTTTCTATTGCACGGTATTGAAATAGAGGGTAAAATTTTGACAGAATTCGAAACTGAAGAAAATCGACGGTAGGTTTCCTCTTTTTATTCAAATAAACAGGAGAAAAATATTGATCATTCTCCAGGTTTTTTTCTGTGGGAGGGGACTCGGTTGCGCGTCTGTGCGTTCCTTGTAAAGAAACGTGCTATTACATTGCCCCGAAGTGTGTGTGTGTTTGGGGGGGGGGGCGCAAGTGTTATTGAATATTTGGCGCAGTTCTTTAAAAGCATGTAACGTCTGCATAAAATGGACGATTCTTTAACTCAAAAACTGGGATAATATTACCTGGAAATTCGGCTTTTCCGTAGGTTAAGTTTTTCAGAGGCGATCTTATTTATATATTGTGTATCAATTTAGATAAGGAATAGAAGTATTTCTCTGTTATCGGCCAGGAATTGGAAACATTTTGTTATAAGTAAAGTGCATATAACTACTTGATGAAAGCCCCTCTCCGCCCTATTCACGTAACTTTTGCTAGATTTAAGTTTTAACGTCTCTCTGGTACTCGTTAATTAAATGAAACACAGTCGAGAAGTTAGCTGAATGTAAGATTTGAGAAAACCGGTTTCATAGCCACAAAGCCAAGAGCCGAGTGAAAAAGACAAAGACGAATGCCGAGTCCAATGCAGAATGCATTGGACTTTTATGAGTTGGGCTACATATTTGAACAATAGCGGGTGGGGCACTAGGTTAGGGGCGCTATCCAAATATCTTGACCCCCCCCACCCCCCTATAATGTGCTAATATATACGCCAAATTATATTATTATGTAAACTAAAGGTTATATGAAGGTAATATTTCATTAGGATTAACCTAACTTCACTTCTTGGGTGTGTTCTTTTTAATTAACATGTATCGACTCTCTTGAAATGTTTTTAAAAGTCTCGTTTTAGTTGTCATTAACCCCAGATTTTAATTCACGGTTTGCTGAAAACTTACGAATCCGATAAATTCGGCCTGTTAGTAATTGCTCGTATTTATTTCCCTATTGCCTTTCAAGAAGTTTAAACTAAAATTTCAATCGTTTATTAGTTTTACTGAAATTTTTTCACATTAAATGAGCACACATGAGCACTTGCATTCTCGAAGCAGTGTGATGGAAAAAAAAATAAGTCGTGACTGAAAAAAAGTATTGATCTCGATGAAGCACAAGTTAGACTTGAGCTTAACGACCAGTAGTTGAGAGGATGGTAGCTCCCCCACCACCATGTATCTAGTATATTCTCTACTCGTTTTGTGTTTCAACATTGCTGTTTGATTTCAAGGGAAAAATTTCTACTTTTTATTTTATTCACTTTCTGGAGCTTTTTAAGCTCCAAATGACAATTACACTTCGTAAATGACACGTTACATGACGTGTCATGACGTTCCATGACTTCGTACGTTACATGACGAAGTGTCAATAAGTTGGAGTTTGAATAAGCAGGCATGTGACCATGTAAGGTTAATAAACATTTTGGTTAATTTCGCTCAATTTTGCTTGCACAACAGGAATCAAATAAAAAAAAGAAGAAATAAATCATTTAATCCTCCCTGTCATGCTCTTTCCAAGTGTAAATAATTTAAAAAGAAAATCTAATGAAATTAAGGAGCGAAGTTAAAAACGAACAAAAATTATCCCTTTGCGGTTTCTGCAGCATATTTTTGAAAAAAATGCTTCAAACAATCTGGCCAGTGCTATTTCCCTATATATGTAAAACTCAGGAAAGCTAACGCTTTACTGAAAACAAAAACCGACGCAACAATTCAGAAATACATATAGGAAAACCCTTAAGAAGCCTGCAGAAAATGAAAGAATAATTCATAAAATTCTGAATAGTTTTATACCAGCCATGCACTCAATAACTTTTACAAAACGATTTTAGCTCTCCTAAAAACTAATGAAAGCTTAGTCTTCAGTAAAGCGCTAGTTTTCAGAATTCTTGCTTCTTTTCTTTGGAATTAGGTTGCAATAATAACCATTATCATTGTAAGTCTTTCTCAGCCCCACCCCCTAACAGGGTCAGATATAGCCTTAGCTTATGCACAAAAAGTTTGTTTATTTTGGTTATTTTTATGGGGGGGGGCTTTGTAAAGTAGGTAAGTTTTCTTTGGTTTTGCTCCTACAACAGACATCAAAAAAGAAAAGAAAGGAAGAAATATACCATTTAGTTCCCACTTCATGTTCCTTCCAAATATTATAACCACTACCATTGTAATTGTACCTCATCCCCACTCCCTAACAGGGTCAGATACAGCCTTAGCTTGTGCACAAGAGTTTTTTTTTCGGCTTTGTAAAGTAGGTAAAGTTTTGTTTGGTTTTGCTCCTACAACAGAAATCAGAAAAAAAAAGAAATATACCATTTAGTTCCCCCCTTCCTCCATTTTTTAGGTTTGTACCCTTTTTTCGTATTAACGTTTGGTTCAAAATTCAAATAAGACTGCTTTTGAACTTTTGGAAAAATGATATTTCGGCTCCCCGTGGATCCCTCAATGAGGCCATCAGAATTACCACCCAACATATAGTCTCACGTTCTTTATGCATTCCCCTAGTTCCCTGGCTTGAGACCAAAAATAATCACTGTCAGGGGCGGATCCATGATTTTTTTAGGGGGGGGGGCAAAATAGGTTGATCCGATAAACTTGCATTAGGAGCAAGTTTAATTAACGCAAACTTGCGTTGATTAAGTAAATTACACTACTTTAAACTGCTTTAGAGGGGGAGGGGGGGGGGGGGGGGGCGTGTCCCTTTTGCCCCCTGGATCCGCCACTCATCAGTGTTCCAAATAGTAACTCAGAAAAAAAAAAACAACATGAAAGTCTCACATTTTGACATGAATATTGTCTCCGAACTTGCATATAGGATTCCCAAGCCAGGCACGACAAAAAGAAAATATATTTCTGTAGAGATGTTAGTCTGGTGAGGGAGGGGCCGACATAGTTTCTAGCCAAAGAAAAACTGCACAAATCTGTGGTTTTTAATAGACAAAGTCCTATTATATAGGTTCTTTCGCATTGCTTTCAGGACGAATATTTTTGACGGATTTTATTTTTATTGGAGAAAATAAAGTCTATTTTTATGGAAATCCGCTAGCACAAAATGGCTGACAACTAACGATTGACCACGAATCCAATGAATTCGAACTTATCAAACAGTTTTTTTGTAAGGGACTGTCACAAGGGGCTATTCGTCCTAATAGTGTAGGAACTCTAAAAGCTAGAGCTTTTAAAGAAAAATATACATCAAAAGTTAAAATTCATTAAGTTAAAAGTTACTCAATAAAAGGTACGAGTCTGAGAAAATTTATCCTACAAAAATCACTTGTGGGTGCTTTGTGGTGCAAAACACCCACAAAATGGTGAGCGATCTTGGCGAAAATCACTATCAGAGAAATTCATTCAACTTATCAGGGAAATTCATTGCAGAGGTCTCAATTCCCTATTTACGAAAATGCTAGATATCACATTTTTTCTCTTTTCGATAAGAATGATGACAGGATACTTGTTTATTTGTTCTTTTTTTTATTATCCAGGGGTGATCGTATCGAACCAATGGCTCTAGAAAATCAGAAACCTCATTTGAACGGAAATAAGAAGTTCTGGGGCCCTTTTTACATATTAAATAAAAAATAGTTTTTTTTCAACTGAGAGTAAGGAGCAACATTAAAACTTAAAACAAACAGAAGTTATTCCGTGTATGGAAGGGGCTGCCCCCTCCTCAATGCCCCACTTTTTATTTTTAAAGTTTTTTACTACTTTAAAAAGCTTCCTATTCTAATTAAGCGGCCCGTATGTTTCAGAAGTCGTTCTTAAAGAGTTGTGACAGAGTCAAACTTTAGCATAAAGAGTGGGTTATTGAGATTTTTCCATAAATCATTGAAAAATCATGGAAATGCAGTTCTTATATTCGCTGCCCCGGTTAGTACATCGGTGAATTTCAATATAGCTAAAGTTTCTTCATTTTCATCGATATTCATTAGAAGGGACATGGATTTTGAATCAAATGTTGGAACAGCGGTGTAGGGGGAAGGACTGGAAAATCAAATCATGTAAGCCGTTCACGAAGAGTTGAGAGCCGTTGAAGTCCTCCATTGTTGTTTCGGTGGTTACGCAATACATAAGTAGTATGATTTACCTGTATGCTTTTATCAATTTATCTTGTTTTCCTTTGTTGATTTCTTTTTTAGTTCGATTATGTCTTTAATTGTATAATTTTTAAGTGTTTTGTTTTCTTTTGCAACTAGCGTTTTGTCAATAACCGAACTTGAAATACAGGGTACAAAGCATACAATATATTAAATACGTAACCTAACCTAGGTACCTCCCCCCCCCTAAGCCCCAAAAAACAAAATTTAAATATCGTAAACGCAATGAAAACTACTCTTTGCATTCCAATTCTTAATAGCGGTGTCTTGAAATAACCCGTCTGGGCGGTATCTGTAGCATCTCCAGTTGACATTCCATATACAGTATATAAAAGAGTACGTTTAATGCACTTGTACCATCATTTCAAATGAACACCCAAAAAGGCTTTGTTCAATGAGCAAATACGGAATAATAAGTCCTAAACTTACTCCTGTTTAACAGATAGCTGCTTCGAAAATTCAAATTAATAAACTCACGGTTTAAGATCTAAGATCTATTTATTTTGTATCAGATCTCTTAGGATCGAGTGATGTTGCCGCGGTAGAATGTTTACCGCCTTGTGTATGCGCTAGAATAACAACGGCAAAAAAAAAAAAAAAAAAAAA
>JAQQPU010000886.1:62177-73664 GCA_029168905.1 Artemia sp. Kazakhstan ARC1039
ATATATTCCGTTTTGTTATTATCTCAATCACTCGTTCCCAATAGAATTTTTTTCTGCCTGAAGCACTTAAATGCACTTTTTTACTGTTTATATAAATTATTTTGATTCTCCGTTTAGATTGCTGGATCGTCAATGGAAAGACAAGTCCCAGCAATCCAAGTTTCATTTTGTCGGCCAACATTCAACAATTCGATAGTCAATAGAAACGAAATTTTAGATTATCTTTTTTCCTCGTCGATGATTATCTTTTTATAGGCTTTGCCAAAAAAAAAACTTGTTGTGAATTTTAGTAATTTCTGTATCTCACATGTCTTCACATTTTCGAAAATCCATTATATCGTTCTGACATACTTTGAATTATTGCCAGCATTCTGATAATCCGACTTGATGATCTTGTTTAGTAGTAAGATTAATATGAGAACGCCAAGGACAATCCAATCNTTGTTTAGTAGTAAGATTAATATGAGAACGCCAAGGACAATCCAATCTTAGGATATTAAATGAAAATCAGGTTCGGTACTTCCGTATTATAGCGACCACACCAAGAAGTGAAGTTAGATTAATCCTAATGAAATGTACCAAAATATACTACAACAGAGAATTATGGAAAGCAGGCCGCCCATAACGTATTATATTAAATACCTAACCTTACCAACTTTATATCTTAAATGTTTAATTAAAATATACCTGCATAGTAGTTTATCTCACTGAGTCTAAACTAATTATCTCCGAATGCAGACAGAGTGACCGGTTTTTACTCAGATCAAGAAAAACAGTGTGGTCGCTATAATACATAAGTATCTCAGACTCTAATAATCAGATCTATAATGAAAATTAGAAGTGTACAATCCGATATTCAATGAAAATTCATAAAATTTTGTATTTTAAGTTTTTTGTAGTTCTTCAAATTTTGATTGACACACATGTTCTATAATGTTTCGAAGAAAGCAGTGTAGCTAGTAGGTCAAATGTCGATTACTGAGATTCCTTAAGTTTCATTCACGTAGCTCAAGCACTTTCTTGAAAGTATTGAAGGAAGTAGTGTATTTGATGAAGAATAATTTTGAAGAATAATCTCCTTTTGATGAAGATTATCTCCACTACAATCTCCATCATAGCTAGTTTACTTGTCGCTTTGATTTGGAATAAGACTGTTTGACTCTTCTGGCGACTAGGCTACATAATGATTTTTTGAAACTACTTTTTTCAATAACTCCAAGCTAGCAGTTGAGCTATAAGAACAGAACTACATGAATAGTTATGTAATTTTGGTTATACCATAAGATTGAACTTCTGCTATATATTGCGGAAACAGAAATTTTTTGTCTCAAGTATCTTACTTTATAAATGCTTTTTACACTTGTTGCATATATACGAATCTGAGATCATATATAATTCGTTAGTGTTCGTAACGCATAGTCAATCATTGAGGTTACAAAACGGTACCGTGGTTGAATCCGATATTTTTTCCACGGAGTACTTTACAATCAGTTGATTACCGACCATCCCAAGAGAATATATCTTGTTTTGTCTCACGGCTGAGGGATTGAGTTTTTCCCCCCCTTCTTCCCGGGGGGGGGGGGGTTCAAGGGAAGGGTGCAAAACTTTTTTCTGATCCTCACAAAAAAGGCTACGTTTTTTGCCTATCTCCCCGACTAAGCCAAGTATACTTGGCTAAGATTGTTGCAAAACAGGAGCACATTGTCGTCAATCTGGAAGAGGACATGGGCCCTTCCCCTGGATTCTAACAAATACTTTTTTGTATGATATTTTCGCTGAAAAATGCCTTGCATTTTATTGAAAAAATCGAAAAAGACAACAAATTTGCCCCGCCCCATACTTTGAAGAATACATTTTACCCCCACCCCCTAAATTTTGATCAATTGACACCACTGCCAAAGGAAGGAAAGTTTTTTTAATGCGCTAGAAAGCTTATTGGATTATTTTTGTTATGGTTAAGCTTGTTATGATTAAGCAAGTGTAAGACAAAAATAAAGTTTATTGAAAACGGCGAAGTTTAATCAGAGCTTCATCAAATTTTTATAATCCAGCTTTTACAACTGTGTTTTATACTGAATAATTTTATGTTTCTAAAGAGTTTGTATTTAATAGTAAAAATAAAAAGGAATAATTTGCATAAAGTATTGAGATCTGCTAGTACAGTTTAAAATCGTTTTATTGCTTAAACAACCTGGGAATCAGATTTTCCCGGTCTTTACATTTTTTGTTTTCTTTCTTCTTAATTTTTAGTTCACACATTAACTTGTAGGTTTTTTTTTCTAATTCGGATTTGAACCAAGAAAGAGTATCACTTGATGAATTTAACAAAATCAATTTTTTTGTAATATGGGATAGGTTTTTATTCCCCCCCCCCCAGGGGGTTGGGGGGATGCATCGATGATTTAAGTATTCAATTCTGTTTCTGCAGTATTTGTAACTGATAGTTTAAAGCTTATAGATGAATGTGTCAATGTATCTAATTTTACAGAACTTGAGAAGATATGCATAACTAAAGTAGAGCATATTTTTTAAGTATATTTTTTTTCAGGGGAAGTAGGTATGGCAACCAAGTTAAACTTAGTATTGCAGTTAATGATGGGTGTATCTATGAATGCTCTTGCTGAAGGATTTGCATTGGCGGATAGAGCAGGCTTAAATCACAAAGATGTGTTAGAAGTCCTTGAATTGACTCAATTAGCTTCGCCGTTACTCGTTGAAAAGGGAAAAGGTTAGTAGAAGATGGTAAAAACATTCATGCGAAGTTAGATGTTCCTGCAATTTTTATTTCAGTTTTACCATTGAGTTTGGAATTTTTAGGATAGGGTTCTAACATAGTAGTGACTATAAAATTAAAAAGCGTATTTTATAGTTAAAGAATGCGTTCTGCTCAACTTATTTATAGTTATTGTATCATCACTTTAACCTTATAATGTGTTAATGTAGCATAAAATTTGATAAAAAAAAAGAACATTGGCTTTCGCTGAATACATAATTTTGAATTGTTTAGAATATGTGGCAATGGCAATTTTGAATGCTATGATATTAGAAAATTTTTCGTCCGGAAAATTCCCCCACACGCGAAATTGAGCAGACACAGAGAAAGTACAAAATGGGTACCTCAAAATGTTGACCAGATGTCCAAGGAGCAACAAAAGGTCTAGATATCAAAGACATTTGTTAGGACAAGGGATGGTTGGTCTTCAATCACTTTCGACTCATAAAAAAGGACTAGAAATCTCAATTTCCGATCGAATAAGCATCTTCTAAAGTTTCTACGACCACGAAGGGGCAGCCACCCTCCTTTACGGAATAAAGTTTGCTAATTTTGGGGTTTAATGTTACTCTTTACTTTCATAATAACAGCGCAGACCAGAAATATTCGCAGAAACCAAGAGAGATTAAATATCAATTTTTACCTCTCCCTCCCCCATCCTTAGAAAAAATTTTTTTGTCACTTGAAGGCTTAATGAGACTTAGGATGTTTTGGCATTGAAATGCACTCTTTGAGGCATCTGTCATTAGTCTTTACGACCACCCTTTACATAAAAAACTTATGTCTTAAGAATGCGCAACTTGCAAAGCTTACAGCCCTTGCCCCGGGGCTGGAAGGGGTGTGTCCAACCCGCAGGCATGGTTATTTGACCTCTGGACAATTTGGAACAAAATGTCTATCTCAAAATTTTGATCGGATGCATTTGGGAAGAATGGGAGGAATTTTTTGCAGGGGGGAGGACGCCTAAACCCATATAGATAAAGGGCATATTCAGGATATTTGTTCGGAGGGGGGGGGGAGGAAATAAAAATGCGTTTTTGTTTTGTTTTTACGACTCGGGACAAAAATTTTGGGAGGGGGAGGGGTTCAAATTCTGACCCTCTGGCATAGAAAAAAACTAGTTATTCACTAATACCTTTATAACGATGCGTGTCACTATAATATTACTTCAGACGCCGGATAGCGCATGCCCAAGACATCTCTTTGTAGGTTGTTGTTTGGAGCTCTGAAATGCAAATACCTGCCTGACGGAAAGTTGCTTACTTCAACTCCTATCAGAAGTTACGAAGCAAAATTCAACAGTTTATTCCAATACACCTGAAAATCAGTGTATAGCAAACTCTCAATTTCCAATCCATGTGAAACACAAAATACGTCGATTATAAAGACCTCGTAATCTAATAAAAGCTAAAACTTTATATTCAAGGCGGTATATTCAAACAGACGCTCAGTGTACTTCTATCTCTCCGGGTTTTATTTAAGGTTTACTGACTCCAATTAATGTACTTAAACTTTATTTAGTACTGCCAATAACTCAGTTTAGTATATTTAGTCTTATTTATTTTAGTATATTTCAATAAATTTTTAATAATCTTCTTCAAATGGTTCTCTTTGCCTTTGTTCTACAGGTATATCTCCCTGTAATTCTGATATTGTGCACCTTCATATTTTGTCTAATTGTGTGTTATCCTTTATAGCAATTATTGATGGTAATTTCCCTACTGCAATGGCATTGAGCCACATGCAGAAAGACTTGAAGCTCGCATTGAATCTTGGTGATCAACTCGAACAACCTCTTCCGGTTACTGCGGCTGCAAACGAGGTATTCAAACATACGAAAAGGTTTGGGTATGCCGATCACGATGTGTCTGCTATTTATCTTCGTGCTCGTTTTTAAATTTTGTACTGAGGATCAAGTGATTTCTGCCTATGTTTTACGCAGGTTTTTTTTTAAATTGTTATATCCGATTACTTTTTGTGTGATATCAGTATCCGGTCTTATTTTTCCATCAGTAATTGCTTCTTTTCTTCTGCAATATCCATGGATTAATTTGAATAAAGAAAAAAAAATGAAAGAGCTTGAAAATGTAAGTTATGGTTTAAGTAGTTTTTATTTTAACAAATGAAATTGCTAATTAAATAAAACTTTCAATTGTTATATAGAGTAGAGAAAAAGAATTATCAGGACAATAGTGGCCTATCACTATTATTGCTTGCGCCGCCCTTTCTGCTAAAAAAGCAGATAAAAGTAGAATATTCAAACTGATAAAATAAAAAGCAATTGCGTGAACCTGAAAAAATGGCTCTTTTTGTTGTTGTTTTAAACCCCTTCAAGTTATAAAATCTCAGAAATTACAGGTGATCCAACAGACAAAATTGTTTAGTTTAGAGTATTCATCAAATCCGAAAAATAAAAAATAAATCAAGATTGCACTATCTCTTCCTGATGAAGTTTTATCAGTGGAGTCAATTCACAGAAATTAGGGGGGGGGGCAAATGGTTTTGTTTTTAATCTAGGGAAGGGTAATTTTTTTCCAATAAAAGTGCCAAGAAGCCATTTTTCAATGAAAATACCAAAGAAACGGTATTGCTACCACTGAGGCTCATGCTCTTTTCGTTCGGATAAAAAAACACATTTCACTCCCACACACATTCGATTTGCTCTCATATATCCGGTGACTTTCCCCCATCCGCTTTTTTTTCTCTCTTTTGTTGCTAGCAGTCAGTTTTGCTGCACTTTTTGATGCATTCCCATATGCAGGGAAAGCTTAACAAATGCATTTCCTGTTTTTAACCGTTTTTTTTTCAGCATTAAGTGGATCTACTTAATTTTCATCTATTCATTTCGATTTTAATTTTTATAGAAAAGAAGCAAACGTGCTTGGTTAAATAAGGACCATGTTGGTTTCTTTGATCTAAAAAAAGGTAATGTTTCCAGTTAAGAAAGAATGCTTTTTGCGTTTGTTTTGATCAAAGGAGAGGTAGTACTCTACCTGATTTATATTGTACTAAGAAGACCATTTAGATGTGTTACATTGCAGTTTGACAGAAACTCATGTGAAATTTAAATTATTTATAGTAAGAATTGAGGCTACAAAGTTATGATTTGAATTAAGCAACTTTAAACTAATTAGCGAATTCGTTCAAGACCTCAAGAACACCTAGAATGGAAGAAAGAGAACGATTGTGTGGTAAATTTAACCTATTATTAGGAAATAAGTGTAGAGCACTGGCATAAAATAGCCGTTAATGTTAATTCTGCACATATTAAATCAAAAGAAAGATTATTTTTCTGATTTGGATAATTCATCTCGGGGCAGACACAAAAATCCTTCTTTGATAATAAAAAAAACTCTTGGCGATCGCTTGAATTAGTTTAAAGGTTATCGATTGCGAGCCTTGTGTTCTTGTTATATTTCATAGTAAGTGAAAAAGGTGGTATTCTGATTGTAATAGTGATTCTTAGAATATAAATTAAAATTTTGGTAATTTTCCATTATCGCCCTAATTTGCCTACTGTTATTTAGCGAATTATATACAGGGTGTCCGCCGAAACCCGAAAGCAGGAGTCAGTAACAAAGGAGCAAGATGTTTTTGCAGGAGTAACATTAGGAATAATATGCCGCTCACAGGTTTACAATCAAGGTTAAAAGCCGTTCTCATGTTTACCCGTGAACTGTCGTAAATTACTTTGTAATTTACAACAGTTCAACACAGCGATCAATTAGCGAATTGAACTTTAAATGTTTCCATAAAATGAACTAAGTTAACTAATTATGTACCATAAGGGATCTGAATATACATTCTTAACTAAATGATTACTGGTTTCCTCTCTCAGAGATCCACAATCCGCATAACTACCTGAAAAACGGCGCAATTCTTTTTTCATTTTATGATTATTTGAACTTAAGGCACCAGAAATATGGATTGTTTGTTACAGGACCTTTTCGAAAAGTTATTAAACAGAAATATCCGCATGAGTGGTCAGTAACATTACATCAGGGAAATTTAGGGTAAAAGGCAAGATTTATTTTCCAAATTTTTTTTTATGGGGGGGGATAGTGGAAGGTGAGAGATAATTTCCCATTCGTATCTTATTGGGTTCCAAAACCGATCTGACATCGTTAGGAGGATAGGGAGGCCGTGAAGTCCCTACCAATAAGACACCTCAGTTGTCCTCTGACAAAACCTAGTATCTGCATTTGTCAGGCTCTTGAGAAAGTTACAAAAAAGTGTTTTATTTTTATTTGAGAGAAATAGATGATACAGAATTTTGTCAATAACTATTCCGAAATTCGTTTTCTTACGGTCTTTGCAACTCCGCTTTTCGCTGGGTGAAGATGCAAGTGTTTTGAGTCTAATATGTTCATACTAGGTCGTATCTCAGAAATTATAGCAGATAGAAAAACGCTGACTGTCTTGTTGCATTTCCCGTATCGAAGTCCATCTTTACCAAAATCGAATTTTGAGGCAGATAACAGATTTTGGCAGAGAATACCAGGATTCCTAAAGTCAAGTTGTAAGGAATATTTGCCAAAACGGACAATAGGATCTCGACAAAGCTTAGCCAGAACGGCATACATAATATAATACATACAGACATAAAATAGTCTTGTGTTCTATTTATGCATTTTTTAGTCTGGTACCGACTTGGCATCTGGAGGGGGGTTACCCTATCTTTTGTTATCTGCTATATACCACAAAGGGACCCCAAACAGACTTTGAAAGAGGTTAGAACTTGGATCATAGTTTAGTTTTTGGGATTAACTGATTATCTCTTAATAAGGCTGGTTGCTATGCGGGCTGGTGGAATTCAGTCAGACCAGGTCAGTTGTTATGGTTTTGGGTGTCCATGCTCGATACCATCTCTGTTAGGGGAATGCTGCATTCTTGTTATCTACATGTTTCAAATATGAATTAAATATGGTCATCGTTTTAATTGTATCTTCAGGTGGCACAAATCTGACCTGAGAACTTAAAGCGCAAGTGCTCAATGTGCTTATAGTGCATGTAAACTTGCTTCCGGTGAAACAAATAGCATACGGGCTTTTCGATATCCGTTTAACTGCTTTGCTTTTACATCTGTCAACCAACTGTTTTACGAACGATCCAGAGCCACTGGGAGTCGTCCAAGACCGCCGCTTTGGTAATCAGAACAAAAACTATGCTGATACTGAGATCCACAATAAGCAGTTTTCAGCATATCTATTGTATCGTTCGCTTATTCCTTTTATTTCTAGAGTTGTATAATTCCTTGACAATTATGAAACAAAACATGTAAATGTTCCAAAGAAGAATTAGTCACAAGCGCTGTTCTGCCACTTTGGCTTATGAATCTTAGTTTCCGCAACATTTCAACGGACCTCGTTACTGAATTTTAGTTCTAACTGCTAAGCATCTGGTGAGGAAATTCCAAAAAGCCATATAATAGACACAAAAGATGGGTTCCAAATAAGACACACAAACAAAGCTCGAATCCTGTTGGATTACTAGGAAGGTTTCCTCGGGCCGATTTCGAAATTATGAACTTTCGTCAACATTTGTCTTAGATTTTGTTTAGCTCACTATTTTTATATTCATATATTTAAATTTCATTAACTTTGAAGTTGTCAAATTTATCCTTACTGCCAAGCTCTAGTTTTTTGTTGTTTTTTATAGTTTCTTTTATAGATGCCTTAATCATTGCTTTGGCTTACGCTAAGAAGCCAAATTATTTAATTTAACTTTGTAAATTTTTAGATATTTGGGTAAAAGCACTTGATTGACTCTTAAATTAGTAAATTTCTAACGATATCTTAAAGCAATAAGAATTAATACCAAAAATAAAAAAAATGTGTTAATTACTTATCACTATGTACACATATAACTTTTTTTTAAAGCCAATTAGGGTAAGATGATATTTATTTTCATATGTCTTGGAAAAGGACATATTCTCAATCAAATGTCTAACCAAACATTATTGGGAATGTCAGCCCTGGTTTATTGATAAATTCAGTCATAACAGCACCGTAGTTTTTTTTTTTTCTTTTTTTTTTGTGGACTTGATCGATCCGGCTTCTGAGAAGTTCATATACCAGTTTAAAATGACATCTTATGTCTTGAAAAGCGCAAAATCTTTACTTTTTTATGGCTCGGAAGCGTCAAGGAGTCAATCGACCTTACTTCTGGATGTAAACCGAATACATGCTCTGAAACCAAATTTTAATTTCTATAGTACTAATAATAAAGCGCCAAACATTCCCTTCAGAGCGGAGATCAAAGGATTTTATGTAGAAAGTGAGGCTGTAGTATACAATGAGATTAGTTAAGAAATTTACAATTTTTTTGAAAAATATAGTGCATTTCCTCAAAACGTGTCAATGAAGAAGCGTCCATGGACAACTTAAGGGATACTAGAAAGCCCTTCCTTGTGGAGAGAAACGTTTTAAATTCTAACGCTTGAAAATTTCTTCGTTACCAAGATCCTTAACCACATTAGATGTAGTCTTAAATAATGAGAACAACCTAGATCATGGAAGGATTAATTGGTTTTATGTCCAACTGAAAGACATCAATGACCAAAATCAAAATACATTCACAGAACCTTTAAATACGCAGCATAGTGTTTTGACATGACAGGGGAAAGGGGCATGGGCGCCGGCAGGGGGGGGGGAGCATGGTCCCCATGGAAATTCCGGTCTAAATTAATTATAAGGAAACCAAAGGGAAGAGAGCAGAATAGGGAAAAACCATAGAAAAAATGTTTGTTCCCCCCTTGTTGGCTGCCTGCCCACAGATTTTGACCCATAATAAGGTAAATACAAGTTCTAATTTGTGATTGAGTAACCCTAAACCCGTTTTCCACAAACAATTTTTTCTATATGATTTGGTTGGAGCAAAAAAAAAAGAAATCAAATTCTTCATAGACCTTTTTCGTTTTTCCGCCTGAATTGCAACGCTGCGCGAAAATCGGCCATATTGTTGGTAGGTTTGTTGTGCAAACATGGAACTTATCATGGAATTTCCTGAAATTCAGAAGGTACTGGTGAGTTAATTTTGTTGATAATCTTGTTAATAGCAAGGCTGTACATCACCTGCATTCTGGATTGATTTTTCCTGAGCTTGGGTAGTAGGTTTAGCCTGTACTAGGCTATATCTTTGCCCAGCCAATCATGGACTCCAACATGAAAATTACAAACATTTATTTAGGTGCCAAAAAAGGCAAAGAAGTTAACAAAAGTGACACAGAAAGATCCGCCATAGTCTCTACAATAATTTTAACATGTTTATGACCTAAGAACCTGGGTTGACTTTCCAGTTTTTAAGGAAAATTTGACCCTTAGAAATTAACATTGTGAATCAGTACCAAGAATACTTAGGCTAGATTCTGCTACAAAGGTGATGATGATTTGATGGTTTTGGGGTCAGTGCCCTTCTAGAAATTCCTCTCTGTCCAGCCAGGTTAATATTTTGTGTTCCAACTGCACAGGCATCATGTGGTAACATTTTGGTAAATTTTTCCATTCATGGAATATTGAGATAGCTAAGAAATAGACCTACATCTCCATTTAGAATTTCATGCTGAATCCAAATATAATAATCATTAACTAATAGTTTGCCGCAAAGGATTAAATTTTATAAATTTAGTTCAAGGATATTGTCAGTTTGTTTCCTTGCTTATTTGCCAGCAGATAAAATAATTGGATGGTCTGAAATGGTATTTTCTGGTGCAAAGTGCTGGAAAATTTTCAAACTTCCTACTAAAATGTGTATTTTTTTTCATTTGCATCTCAGATTTCTTTGTAGGAAAGCAAATAATTTTTAAATAAATATTATGCCCCCCTCCTTGGTGATGCCCCTGCCCCTGACTATGTCCCTGGGCCTTGCTATTACCAATAACTAGATTTTGAATATATGAATACAAAAAAATGATTTACTTATAGAATATAAGCTATTCGAAATTGATTTTGAAATTGAATTCAAATTAATTATTCAATTAATTGAGTTAATTTTATTTAATGAATTCAATGTGAAATTAAATTTGATTAATCGATTACCAGAATTGATTTTTGTTCCATGAACATATTGGATCCAATGAAAAGTACAAGTGAGTTTTGCAGAGCGAGCACATATTAATGAAAAATTCAGTTATGTTTGTGTTGTGACTGAGAATTTATGAGTTGACCTAGCTGAGAAGGGCGCCATTTGAGGTTTTGAGGAGCTCAGGATCCCCCTCCCTCAGTTTCTGTCCCTAGACAAGAATCAAAATAAGTTTTTTGGAAACATTAATTAACTTTGGAGGGTTGCAGGGGACACCTTTGGCGCCCCCACAACTCAGCGCCCAGGGCAGCTGCCCCCTTTGCCCCCCTAGTTCTGGCCCTGGTTTTGGTCAGCTATCAGGGAGATTTAAGTCCATTCCCAGTAATTCAGCACATGGTAATAGTCCTCTTCCTCTCCTGAAAATGGACCTTGATCCTAATCTGTTTTTCTCCTACTTTTCCTTCAGCAGCAGGATAGCTGCATTTTTTCTATCTTTTCCTGATGCTACACCAAACACAAGAGTATAAATTTGTATTTTTAGCACTCTGGCCTCCGGTGTCTGATCTCAGATCTCCAAAAAAAAGTTTGCTGTATGTCTGTCACACAAAAGCATCTCAGAGTTCCTAAAAACATAATTTAAAGTAGTGACATGTTTAGGGGGGGCCAGGGGCCTGGCCCCCCTGAAATTTCCCAAG
>JAQQPU010000887.1:2141-59412 GCA_029168905.1 Artemia sp. Kazakhstan ARC1039
TGTGTTTGGGGGAATGATGGGCGTAGGGGGGGGGTCTAGTTGCCCTCCAATCACTTTCGACTATTAAAAAGAGCACTAGCCCTTTAAATTTAAAATCGAATGAGCCCCTTTTGAAGTTTCTACGACAACGCCTTCTATAAAAAACCTTGTATGCCCCCAGGGCATAACTTAAAACCCTTACCCTGAGGGTTGTGGGGGAGTGTCCTCATCAAAAATTAATTTTCTATCTGGAAATCAACTACGCTGAACAGAATGGCTATTTCAAGATTTTTATTGGATGTGTTTGGGCTAATGATGGGCGTGAGGGGGACTATTTGCCGTCCAATCACTTTCGACTATTAAAAAGGGCACTAGCCCTTTGAATTTCCAATCGAATGAGCCTGTTTTGAAGTTTCTAAGACAACGCCTTCTATAAAAACCTTATATACCCCCAGGGCATAACTTAAAACCCTTGCTCTGAGGGCTCTGGGGGAGTGTCCTCCTCAAAAACATATTTTCTATCGGGATATCAACTACGCTCAACAAAATGCCTATCTCAAAATTTTGATTGGATGTGTTTGGGGGAAATATGGACGTGGGGGGGGGGGGGTGGTTGCCCACCAATCACTTTCGACTATTAAAAAGGGCCCCAGCCCTTTGAATTTCCAATCGAATGAGCCTTTTTTTGAAGTTTCTACGACAACGCCTTCTATACAAACCTTATATGCCCCCAGGGGATAACTTAAAACCTTGCCCTGGTTTTGGGGGAGTGTCCTCCTCAAAAACATATTTTCTATCCGAAAATCAACTACGCTGAACAAAATGGCAATCTCAAAATTTTGATTGGATGTGTTTGGGGGAATGATGAGCGTGGGGGGGGCTAGTTGCCCTCCAATCGCTTTCGACTATTCAAAAGGGCACTAGCCACTCCAATTTCCAATCGAATGAGCCCTTTTCAAAGTTTCTACGACAACTCCTTCGATACGAAGTGCCCGGGTATGGAGAACCAAAAAAAAACATATTGTGCCCACATCGTTCTTTACTAAGGCAGCGCTAGCGCGCTGGCCATGATAGCGTGAACCGTCCGAAAAACCAGAAAAAGGCAACTCATTAAAATGATGAATAACGAAATCTCTAACATTTCACTACTTTCTTGGAATATAAACGGAAATTTTTTCCGAGTGGTCTCTTGTGGCTGACCAGTTTGTGAATAAATATAATGTGACATGCCTGCAAGAGCGTTTCATCACAGAAGCTGGCCTAAACCTACTAAATCTCTGGCCGTCTTACACTGTGTTATCCGTGCCTGCAAAACGTTCATCTCCGCGGGGCCGTCCGTCTGGCGGTATTGCCACGTTGGTTAGCAATCGTCTCGCGTGCGAAGTATACGAGAACAGTGACAATTTTCTTGCAACTAGACTAGATAACCTGCTAGTTATAAATGTATACCTTCCAACTGATAACCGTGACGACAAATCTGATAGTGCTTTTGCTATAAGTGCTGCCAAACTAGCCCGTTGCCTTAAAAAAGTCGAGCGCGAGTCCCTTGAGTGCATAATAGTGGGTGACTTTAATTGTAACTTAGAAGTTGATATTAGTGCCCAAAATAGTCGTTGTTGCATTCTAATAGGGATACTTGAGAACCGCTTTACTATTCACCGGAAGAACCAGAACTTTCGTATATCCACCAATCTGGTTCAACGTCCAATCTAGACCATATTGTTAGCGCTAGTTCCATTGCCAATACGTGAGGTTCTTGTCCTTCCAAATAGTTTCACTTCGGATCATTTCCCAGTTCAGTGTATTATCAGTAGGCATACCTCGTTTTCCGCTGCGAAAAATTCGTCGGTATTCACTCAGAGGTGGCATGAGGTTCCGGTTTGGCGTAAAAATGATAAAAAAAGTTTCATGATTCTTGTGATCTTGTTCTGTCAAAAATTCGCATAGCCTACCGTTTGACATACTTATAAAATTCTCTCATCATGATGAAAGAGTTGGCGGGTACGTCTTAATATTTATTACGCCGAACTGACCCATGCTCTTCTGTTTGCCGAATCTCAGGGAGTGCCAGACAAAAAACTCAAGAAAAGGGATGGTCTTCTAACCCTTTGTTACAATTAGCATGCGACCGAGCTACCTTCTGGTACGGGATATGGAAAGAATGTGGTAGACCACACTCAGGAGTAGTTATAGAGATTAGAGTTGAATCTAAGCGTAGGTTTGGGAAGGAACTTGCTCGTCACCGTGTACAGTTAAAATCTGAGCTTTCTGAAACAGTTATCAAAAATCCTAATCTGTTATGGAAAATGTTGGATAAGAAGGAGTAAGCGGGTCTCGAGTCCGATATCCCATCTTTAACATGGATAAACTATTACCTTGGTGAGTTTTCAGCCCCAAAAAAGGATCTTAACATTTCTGTTCTAGAAAAGCTTTCATCCCTCCTCTCATCAATTCCAGATACAGATTTCCTAGTTACCCAATCACAGGTTGCGTCCGCGATCCGACGGTTGAAAAAGAAGAAGTCGGCTGGCATTCACCGTGTATCCGCCCTTCACCTTAGCTATTACAGCCCAACTTTCATGGGACACCTAACTCTTCTCTTTCAGATGATCTTCACTACTGGACTCATACCATCGGCATTCAGTACTGGGTCACTTAGGCCAGTCCCGAAGAAAGGATAAAGTACTTCGGAATGTGCTTCGTTCAGACCGATCGCAGTAGCACCAACGCTTTGCAAAATCTTCGAACTATTGGTCATTGATGAAATCCAAGAAAAATGCTGGACTCCCCCTTCCCAGTTTGGGTTCCAGATTGGTCTTGGTTGCGGCCACGCCATTTCTGCTTTGGCTTCAGTCTTGATTGACGCTGATGAATCAAAAGAGTCCATTGTTATAGGTCTAAATATGACGTCTGCCGTGCCTACGACTCGCTTTTCCATGACCAACTCATTCTGGATATGGGAAAGAGATGTGTACAGAAGGACATCCTACTAAATTAAAGACATGTACAACCATCTATAGGCTGAACTCCTACTTCCTGGCCATAGGCGAGACCTCACTGAATATATACCAGACGTGATGCTGTCCAACCGAGGGAATCCTGTAGTCCCAGTAAAAAGGGTGCTCGACAAGGATCAGTCACATCTCCTTGTGCCTTTAATAATTGTATTATTGAACCACAGTCTACTATCGAGACTACATGCATAGCTCGTGGCATAACATTACAATGATAGCCTACGCCGATGACATTCTGAACAACAGCTACACAGTCGCAGGCACAGAGACCACCTTCTCCACACTTCAATCAAATTACAGTCGCATTGGCCTTGAATTTAACCCGCAGAAGTCGGATATTCTTCTGTTCAACTGGCGCCAAGAAGAGGTCTCATCTGTGAGGCTGGGAGAGCTGCCTGTAGCCCCTGTCCCGAAAATTATTTACCTTGGTTTACCAATTGGAAAGGATCTAAAAACTACCCGCACCCTTCTTATTGATCTTATTGTAAACATCTGTTTTGTTTTTAAGCCGGATTAAATTTAGAATAAATTATAGTGGACAGTTTCGCAATAAGTGAATTAATTCGTTTCGCTGTATTCACATTTTGTGAAAAGAAAAAGGACTTGCTGTGGCTTAGTTATTTTGTTAATAATTGGATGCTATGCTGTTTTGGATGTAAGAAAACGGTGGAAAAAAAACGTCGCAAGCCTCCACGGTCCACTGGGCCACCCTGCAAGAGCGGTGATTGCCAACGCCATCCGTGGGCCTGCCCACTACAAGATAAGTCTCATTTTGGTTTTTCATTTTTAATTTTGGTTTTTCTTTCTCACACTAATCATGACGTCTTTCAAGCAATTCGATCTTGCACTGGCGAAATTTGCAGGCTATCCATTGTGGCCTGTACGAATTCTGAAGATTACGAAAAATGATGGAAAGCGAACTAACTATTTGATCTTTTGTTACGGGGATCATAACGAGCAAATTGTTTCTGAGAATAATCTTGTATCGTACAAGGATAATATTCAAGAGGCTTCTACTAAAACTGCGAAGAATGTGAAACACGCTTTTGAGGAACTTGAGCGTTTTCCCGACATTTACAGGTCTATTTCAAAAGCGTTTGCGGCACTAAAAGTACCGGATCAAGCTGCCGTACTGCCTGGTTCACAGTCTGCTTTATTTGCACGAATTTCCGCTACAGAACAGGAGCTAGAGAAAACTAGGAATCTATAGTTACAGAGATAACTCGTCAGGTTTCTGCCAAGTGTGGCTCGAATGCGAAATCTGGTCTTAAAGATACAGCTGAGACTATAATTAGCGAGTTATATAAATCTGTGTCACTAGAGTTCAACCCCATATTAGACCGTATCGAGCGTGAGTTGAAAATGTATAGAATGCAAACCCGTAATCTGGAGAATCGAATTGAAAAAATCGAAGTCAAGCTAGACGATATTGATCAAGAAAATATGTTGGACAGTCTTGTTTTCCACGGTCTGAAGCAAAAGCCAGGAGTTGACCTTAAAACGACTATGCTCAGTGTCCTTTCGACACGGATGGGTGTTACTGGTATATCTTCTGGTGAATTATCAAGTGTTTTCCGGTTTAGAATGAATGGGCATCATACCACCAGTGACAAAGTTGCCCCAGTTTTAGTGCGATTTGTTAGTAAAGAAGTTGCTCGAAAAGTGTTCTTACAGAGGTCTAAACTAGCTGGGTCTGGAATCTTTGTGTCGGAATCCCTTACAAAGCGACGTCACGACCTGTTAAATGCCGCAAGGGATCGCTTTGGTGTTAAAAATGTATGGACCGACCGGGGCAACATACTAGTGAAGCTACCTGGTGAACCGTCTGCCCGGAAAATAAGATCCCTTGCAGAATGCGTTTGAATTCGTATTTGTGTTGTTTTCTGTCATTTTTTCTTCTCTGTACAGCTTTGTTGCCTTTTTTCTTTCTCTTTCTTTTTCGCGATTTTTTCATTCTTATTATTATTCGCATAAACTGTTTTGGTCTCCCGTTTATTTTATTCTTGCTTTTCCTTTTCTTTTGAGGGATCCGTTTTGTTTCGTTTTTGGTTTTAGTCTTTCTATTATTATTTGCAAAAAAATGTCTTGGTCTCCTATTTTTTATTTCTTACTTTTTTTTTATTTAGAGAGATATGTTATATGTTTATTTATTTACTTTCGTTGGTTCTTCACTTGATGATTTAATGAGCCGACCTTTTCCTCTAGAAGAAGTTTTATCGGCACCAATAGCAAGAGATGCTGAACCGTGTATGAACCAAGTTAGATTTCAACCGTTAAAAAATAGTGCTTATGTCCAAAGATCGAAGTTAGACCCCGGGGAAGCCAATTCGTTGCGTTTATGTGCCTGGAATTGTCACCTCACTACTGGTTATGAAGATGTGTTGCAATTTCTTTCTGATTCTCAAGGAAAAATTAGTTTTATTGGTATATCTGAAAGTTTTTTTTAGTCAGGAACACTCTTTCTCGCTGTATTCTCTTCCAGATTATAATTTAGAGGCTAAAAACCGGACGTCACTTCACAGAGGGGGAATTGCGTGTTTGATTTCGAAGTCATTGACATACCAAGTAAGAAATGATATTGATGTTTGGATAGAGGGTAAGTTTGAAAGTTTTAGTATTGATTTAAATTTGGGTAGTAGTAAATTTTTGATTAGTATTGTGTATAAGCCACCGAGCGCAAGCTGAGAAGATTTTCAGCGTGGATTTGATCAACTTACGCGTGCGGTGTCTCGGACAGGTTTAGATTTTATTTGTATGGGTGATTTTAACTTTGATCTGCTATCGCTGAATGGAGTGAATCTTGATTTTTTTAATTTGATGGTTGCTAATGATCTTTTTCCCCTAGCTAATATTCCAACACGGGTTACGAGTCATTCAGCTACTCTCATTGACAATATTTTTGTTGGTTCGAAGTATCTGGACCGTAGTTATGCTGATGTGGTTCTGTACCCTTGTTCTGACCATTTTCCAGTTCTCGGAACGGTACTTTGTGTCCGCATAGAAAGAAATGAAAGAAAAAAAGTGAAGAATCGATCGTTAAAAAAAGATAACTTACAGAGGTTTGGTGATGAGTTAAGCAGCACTGATCTTAGCGAGATTTTGGAGATAAAAGATGACGCTTCTGGGGCATTTGATTGCATGATGGGGATCATACAGCCAATTTATGACAAGACTTGCCCAGTTAAATTTGTGAAACCGCATAAGGATCAACCCAGGTAGCCTTGGATAACTACAGAAATTCTTGAAGCGTCAGATTCAAGAAATCAAGTGTATGTAGATTATTTAAATAGTAGGTGTGTCAAGAAATTGGAAGAGTTTAAAATAATACGCAATAAAGTGAACTCAATGAGAAGGAAAGCTAAAAAAGAATATTTTGCTAACCAACTGAGTTTAAATAAGGATAATGCGAGAGGAACTTGGAAGGTTATAAATGACCTATTGGGAAAGAAGAAAGAAGCTCCACCCAATTCGCTGCTGATTCAAGGAGAAGCAGTGAGTGATGAAACGATTATTACTAATAAATTTGCTGAGTTCTTTTCAAGTATTGGTCAAAATGTGCAGGCGGAAGGGTTAGTGAATTTTAATAATGATTCCTTGGAGGACGAATTTTTGGATGAAAGAGGAATTGGAAATGAAATTGAATTTCAACCGTGTACTAGAGATGAAATTCTGAAGGTTGTGAAAACAATCAAATCTAATTCAGCAGGGACAGATGGAATTAATTTGAAGGCTTTTAAATCAGTGATGTGTTATTTAATACCATGTCTCGTCCACATAATCAATCTTTCCCTGGAAACTGGGGTATTCCTCGATGCGCTTAAAAGGGCAAAAGTCATCCCTCCCCATAAAGGTGGGTCTAAACTAGATATCGAAAATTATAGACCTATATCAATCCTTCCCCTGTTTTCAAAAATTTTGAAAAAATTGTGCATAAAAGGCTATATGATTACCTTACGAAAACAGGGATGTTAAGTGAAACTCAGTTCGGCTTTAGGAAAGGTCACTCGACGTCGGACGCCGTGCATTCTCTCTGTGATACTGTAAATAGATGCTTTGAATGTGGTGAAATCCCTTTGACTGTTTTTATTGATTTTAGAAAGGCGTTTGATACAGTGGATTTTAAAATTTTACTCAAACGTCTACAGTCCCTTGGAGTTCGTGGTAATTATCTGAAATGGTTTGATAGTTTTTTAAGTGGAAGATCTATTCAAGTTGTTTTAAATGATGCATTTTCTTCTCCCTATCAAGTGAAGTGTGGTGTACCTCAGGGATCTGTCTTGGGACCACTTCTGTACCTTGTGTATGTTGATTCAATGCGTTTTTACTTATCGGAGTGTTTTATCACGACTTTCGCGGATGATACTGCTTTAACTATGTCTAGTCGAATGATTGATGATCTATTGTTGAAAGTAAATAGGGTTTTAAAGTCATTTTATGTATTTACAAGTTTCAGCCTTTTGTCAGTGAATGTTAAAAAAACTAATTTTATGATTTTTAGGAGAGTTGGTAAGCCTCCGAGTGTTGATGGAGAGATATTTTTTAATGGTAAGCCTTTGTCACAGGTGCATGAGGTGCGTTATTTGGGCTTCCAGCTTGATTGTAATCTGTCTTGGAAGCACCATAGTGATCTTGTTGCAGCTAAAGTTGCTACAGGTCTGGGAATTTTGCGTCGTTTGAAGCATTTTTTACCATCATCGGTTCTTTTATTATTGTATCATAGTATTGTTGCGCCTTATATGTCTTATGGTTGTGTCATTTGGTCTAGCAATTTTTATGCAAATTTCAAAAGAGTGCAGATTTTACAAAATAAAACAGTACGTCTTCTTGGGAATTATATAGAAAATGTTAATGATACCGCGTCATGTTTTAAAAAATTAAGAGTGCTTAACATTGGTCAGATTCCCGATTACCAAGCTGCTATTTTTGCTTATAGATGTTGGAATGATGTATGTCCTCCAGTTTTTACAAATTTTTTTCGCGTAAATAGTTCACTCCACAGGTATGCGACTAGAGAGGCGGAAAATTTTACGGTTGAGTATCGAGACACCACACGTGCAGGTTTCGGGATTCGGTATTTGGCTCCGGCTATTTGGAATGATATCCCAGTTGGCGTTCGGGAAGCTGAACACATGCGGTCGTTTAAAGTAAAAATTAAAAGACATTTATTGGGAGAGGGAAGGTAATTTATTATTATTGTCATCATTAATGTCTTAATTTTTTTTTCTTCATAGTTTTTGGTATTATTGTTTAAATTGAGAGAGTGTTCAGGTCTTTTTTCAGGTCTTTTTTTTGAGAATTAGAATTTTGAGAGGTTGAGAATTAGAGGATTGCAGCCGTCTTTCATCAGGCTTTTTGAGCCTTCCCCGGGCGGTTGCTTGTATATAGTTTATTTTGTAATTAGTAGGCCTAGTAGATAAAGCAAGTCAAGTCAAGTCAAGATCATCTCCGTAAACGCCTGGCTTTTGCTTACAGTAGAGTAGTCTCATCTAAAATCCGTTTCGGCCGTTTAATTCTGACTCGACTTTATAACGCAGTATCCCTTCCCCATTTCCTGAATCTAAGCCCGTTTTGGAGAATTTGTCCCGAGCCAGAGAAAAGGAAGCTCGGATCCGCGTTTTTAAGTACGCGAAATTCTTGTTGCGGCTCCCGCCGTGGACAAGAAATTCACACCTTGTTAAAAATTTTAAATTGCGGACCCGACGGCAGCTATAATTGAACAAATTAAACAGTACAACGAGGAAGTTTCTTCCCACCCTTGGTACCGTTTGCTAAGGCAGTGAAAATCGCTGTCCATTTAATTTTGTTGGCACATCTCTTGTCATATATAGTCTTTTTACCGTCTCTTGTCATATTTAGACTAGTTGATTGAGTCCGTTGATTTTGAATTGAAGTTATCAATTATTTTGCTGTAGGTTAGGTTAGTTGAATGGTCATCAATCATATTGCTTATGTTTCTTCAGTACTTGGGAGTTTAAAAACTAAAATTTCTTACGTACCTGCAGTGCAGTGTATAATTGAGTTTTTGTTTCTCGTCTTTGTAATTTGTTCGATTATGTGTAATGTGTTGTAATTTGTTTTTTGTGTGTGTTTTTTTCTTTTTAGTGATACTCCGTCTTTTGTACATTTTTTAGACGGGTAATAAATAAATAAATAAAAATAATGGACATACGTAAAAGATTTTTTTAATGTTGACTGTCTCACCGCCAAAAAGAAACTGACTCACGATCAATAAAATGAATGCCTTCTAGGAGGAGTGACGTCAGAAAACTTGTTTAGACACAATTTCTTGTTATCTTACAAAATGGCCGTCTAAGTAGTGGTTAAAAGCAAAATCACAATATCATTTTGTTTTGTTTCAATTAATATATCAATAAATTGAGTAAATGCATCTGGACGACAACATAAAAGCTTCATGAAATAGTCCAAAGATGGGGAATCAGTTCCCATTATACGTGAATTTCTTGAGAAGCTTCCGTTGAAGAGATAATTCTACAAAATCAGCATCTAAGATCAAACACTTTTCCAAATTTACTACATTGCATAAGATTTGTTGGTTCTCAAATCCAGCCATTTCTAATGCTGACACTGCCAATTATAGACTAAGAATTCCAATAGTAATAAACTTACTCTTTTTTTTATAGATTATTCTCTTCGATTTATTTCACTAACGCATTTAATCCGTCTTGTAATCTCTGTATATGCATTATATTCACTTGGGCCACAAAACCTAATTGCTCTTCCGACTTGAATTTGCTTAATGATATAACATATCCTTCATACATCTTGTCTCATTCTAGCGTTAATCGAAAACCCTTGTAATTTTCACTGCTACTTTAGGCACTCTAGGTTCCATTTCGCTATTGCATCCATAAAAGCATCCATTACAATATCTTTCATGTTGACACACTGAACTCTTTTCTAATACTGAAACAAGATTGCGTCATCCATATTACACCTGACCATTTGTGACGTAAGACCAGCTGGCCGGTTGTATAGGGGTACCTGACCGTTTAAAATCCATGGACTGCGCTTGTATTGCACAGGTGCACGAAATAACGTCATGAGGGACTAGTAGCTCCAAATTTACACCCCCTATCTGACCCTTTAAAGGTATTATGGCCCAATACTTGCGCTGAATATCATGGCGTGATTTTCACTAAGATTCCTTGACTTTCAGGGGGTGTTTCCCCCTTTTTCGAAAATCAGGCACATGTTCTCACGCTCGTAACTTTTGACCAGTAACACATAGCTTGATGAATTTTATATATTTGGGTGCTTACGTATTATTCCGACCACATCCAAGAAGTGAAGTTAGGTTAATCATTCATACTATGCATGTAGTCCTGCTATACTCAACCCCCCCCCCCCTAATGTGCAAATATATAGCCCAAATTATATATTTCCCCTCTATTCTCCTAATACGTCTAAGTTGCTTCAAACCGTGCACCTGTATATTGAATAAACAGTGACGAAACAAAAACTGGAAAAAGAAGCTACGGGAGGCAGAATGCATTACCTTAAATCGCAGCTTGGAGCGAATCTAAAGATTTTCCATTCTTGCAATTTTCCGTTATGACTTCAGTGGGTTGTTTGATGCGGTTGCTTGCTACATTTCGGTTGAGAACTCAACAACTTCCCAGTCATACAGGAACTCTTGTTGTAGCCATTCTTTGTCAGGATTTCGATTGAATGCACCTGTCGAATCAGCAGCCACTGTATCTTCAGAGAGCTGATTCCACAAGTTTGTTACTCGCTGTCTAAAGAAATTGCTTCTTTCTCGGATTGAGGAGCGTTTCTTGAAGATTTTCTAGGAACGCCCTCAAATAACGTTCTAGGGAGGGGGGCAAGGAGACAAGGGAGAATATTTTTGGAAATAATTTTGTGGGTCATAATCATGTCACCATGTTTCCTCCGGTATATGAGAATAGGAAGCTTCAAGAGACGTAAACGCTCTCGTATGGTATTTGTTTGAGGCCTTCGACCATTTTGGTTCCTCTTCGTAGTACTCTTTCTAGTATTTCTTTGTCCTTCTTGAAATAGGGTGACGCCAGGGACATTCAAACCTCTAGGCGAGGGCAAACTAGTGCCTTGTAGAGCTTCATAAACACACTTGGGGTTCTGCTGGAGACAGTTCTTTCGATCATTCCGAGAGATTGGAGGGCAGACAACGATACAGATTTGAACTTAGTTGACGATCAACAATGACTCCAAGATGTCTTTCTTCAGAGACTGCAAAAGGGGAATTACCCTTGGAGATGGTATTACTGATATGTATTATTATTGCCGAAGTGGATTACGTGGTATTTATCTGCATTGAAAGAGAGCAGCCATGTATCACCTGAGGAGGTTCGAGAGAAGATTGGGTTGAAGAGTCTCGCCCCAAGAATGGTCTCCTGGGAACACCGCTTAAAACAATTGTAGACGAGGAGAAATGAGGGACATCTGGAGATTCATTAACTCTTACAACTTGTGTTCTTTCTGAAAGGAAACTCCGTATCCACTGGACAATAACATCATCAACAGCTGCTGCTTTTAGTTAAATAATGAGGAATTCATGACAAACCCTATCAAATGCTTTGGAGAGGTCCAGGAGCGCCATGTTGACAGGAAAATCTTTATCCAACAATGATGTAACATACTTATATGTCTGTATTAGATCAGTATCAAAGGATCTTGAAGGTCTGAAGTCATGTTGAGTGGAAGTGAGAATGTTGTTAATTTCCAAGTACTAAATTAGAGCTATGTTGACAAATCTCTCGAGTATCTGTATAACTGCAGAAGTGATGCTGATGGCACGGTAATTTTCTGCAATATCTTTGGGGCCTTTTTTGTAGATTGGTGTGATATAGGATGTTTTCCATTCCGACGGTAGATCTCCATTTTGTAGGGACAGCTGGCAGAGTCTACACAGAGCAGAACTGAGAACATTTCGGCACTCCTTGAGAAGTCTTGGTTGTATCCCATCTGATCCTTTGGATTTGTTTACTTCATGTTTATCAAGGCTAGTTAAGACCATTTCTTCAGTAATTGACAATTTTGGCATTGGACATTAAATTTGATGGTGCTGCAGGTGTAGTTGGACAAGATGGGATGGTGAAGACAGAGGCAAACTGGGTATTCAATACGCTTAGACTTATCTACCAGCGATGAGGGGGGTTACGCCATTATGTTTGAGGTCAGGAATGGGTGACGGTTAGGATTTTTTGCCTTGATATCTGTGGCAAGCTTCTCGTCATGTTCAGACTTCAGTTTCCTAGCTACATTGGAGGCACGGTTCCAAGCCTTTGCTTACCTCTGCCAATTTCCCTCTGTTTTCTCCTTGTTGTACCTTTTCCAGGCTCTGGCTTTCCTTTTAATTATTCTCTTTACATCCTTTGTGAGGAATGGAAGTGTTCTCAGTAGATGACACGGGACTGCTTTTTCTCAAATTGATAGGAGGGTTTTGTTAACATTTGTCCATGATATGTTGATATCAGAAATGATTAGTTCTGATCAATTTACTGAGGTACTTGATAATACAATATGAGCATTGATAATATGAAACTTGGGTTATATATTTGCACGTTAAGGTGGGGGGGGGGGGGTAATATATAGTGAGGCTGCATGCAAAATGTGAGCTATTATTCTTCTGCATATTATGAAGTAAGAATGACTAACCTAACTTCGCTTCTTGGGTGTAGTCAGTTAATATGCAAGTAGGCTACCTATATTTAAAATCAACATAATAATCCAATTCTTTTGATGTATCTATTGATATTAAAATTCTGTTTTTTGGAGTTTCGGTTACTATTGGGCCGAGTCCCTCCTTACTGACAGTTTGTTACCACGAACTGTTTGATAAAGCGATTTACCCAAAAAACGTCCTTCTATATAAACCCATGTTCAATAGATACATTTCCCAACTTCCTACAGGAGGCTGCGTGACACCATTCAAAATCATATGATAGCCAATTTGGCTACATTGTAAAAATAACCGTTTCGCATCGGGTTTTTTTATGTGCTGTTTAGACTGCGCAAAAGGCCCAATAACTTTCCTATGTCATGTTATTGCGTCATTTTGGTTTGTTTTGCTTTTTACACCTGTCACCTTGACTGAGAAAAAATTCAATTATTTATCAATAATGTTTGTGTAGATTGCCCAATCTACAGCGTAGACCAGAAAATGAAGAGAACGAAAGCCAGACAGACAGACGGAAACTTTTTAAAGAGTATGTAGGAGTATTGGGAGGTGAGGTGACTATAGGTACGAACACAGAAGAAACATTCAGTACTATTTTAGGCCTCCCCATATTTTTCATTTTAATGTATCTTTTGATAGAAGGGGGTTGAGAATCATACCCCCCCCAAAAAAAAGTACCAGGTACGGTCTGATCGTCATTGGTCCCTAAATAGCCTCTCTTCCGAACTGCCCTTCAATTACACATCCATACATTACACAATCTAAAAAGACATTACAAATTTACCCTGGATCTAAGACCTACTCATTATAAAGGGCCCCATTAGAATTCTATTTGGGTAAATTACCAAAACTTTGGCACATTTTTAGGAGTTAGGGAAATCGTTGAAGCTGAATCCTGTCTAAACTTAAGAAATCTGTCGGACAAGAAAAAGCATTGCGATGCACGTTGTTACTGCCACAACACCACAAAAATCCTGAACGTCGAAAGTTCTAATTTCTAGAAGAATCTTTTACAAAGAAAATACATAGGCTAGCATATTTTCCCCACTTTCCCCGTGCGCAGAAATTTTAGGGTTACAAAATTTCAAATAAGTAATCTAAAGGACATAATCATTTTGTGATTCTTGAAATTTTATTTAATCAAAATAAAGAAGAGGGCATTAGTAATTTATTAATTAATTAATAAAATAAATAAAAATAGTCAATCAGTCATATTTAGATAATAATAATTAAACAATTAAATTATTTAAGTAATAATTAAAAAACAAATAAAAATAAACTATTAATTAATAAATTAAACATAATTTTGTTAATAAATGAAAATTTGACCTGCAAATTTTGTGGGGGAAGGGGGGCGCTAATCAAGATTTTGCCCCGGACGCAAGAGAGGCCAGAGTCACCACTGGACTACTGGCCTTCCCAAACACCACCAAAAAATGATAATGATATAACCTAAATACTCGCTTGGCTACTGTTGACTGTCTTGACTTGGTATTTCGATGTAGGGCTAGCCTATGTATTTCCCACCCTCCACCCCTTTATTGAAGAGCATTTCTTGGTAGTGTCAAGATGTCCAACGTCATTTCCCCATTCCGAGAACCCCACCAGCCAATTCCAGTCGGCTTGAGCAGGCAACGTTCTTCCCTAAAAATAGAGGGAAGAGGCACCCATTACTCGACAGCCATCCACGGTAGGCGACATTTAATCCTCAAAACCAATACTGTTAAGAGTACTTCTTTCTCCCACCTGGGATTGCTCCTCTATAGAGGAGCAATCCCAGTATCCCTCTATGGATCCCTCTATAGGGATCTTTTCTTGTGCCACAGTCGGTGCTTCATATGTCCACTGGGATCAACTGCCGGGCATGACTTGGCAGCCATCCCTGGCTTCAGTCCATCCAATCTCAACAGAGTATTCCACAGATATACTGTACCAGATCAGACACTAAGCAGGACTTATTTTTTATGCTTAAATTTTCCACCTCTCCTTAGCTTTATCGTAAATTTCAAAAAAAAAACTGGAGAACCCCATGCTCCCTTGGAGACAAATCAATCTATCCTGCTGGAAAATACGATTAGTAAAATTTAAAAGAATTAACTATAAAGAAAAGCATTAACACAAATCTTACCTCTTTATCGAACAATTCATTATCTGAATCTGAATCAAATATCGAGCGGTAGCTACCACCGAACCGAGATACATTCGGTATATTTAGACTAGTTTTGGGGAAACTATTCGCCAGACCTACATGATCGCTAGAATTATCCATTAGTGACTGTCTGTCATAAACGACAGTTTCTTTAGAAATGCTTAAACAACTGCAACTTCTCATTATAGTTACGTGGACGCTGGGTACTCTCACTAATAATTTGTCACCAACCCTTCTACCGCTACCTCTTAAACGGCTGGATACCCAAACTGCAATCCGACGATACAAAGACTTTTCTCCTAAAAAAAAGAAATAAAAATAACATACAGGGACTCCGTTCATTTCATCATTGGCCCGATGACGGGGAGACGTGGCAATTCATACATTTTACAACTCCTCAGAAGACTTAAAAAGATCCAAGACGCGTAAAGTTTGTAATATTCTCTATGAAACAGCCTTCACTCTCTTCTGCAAGGTTAACTTATTTAACTTTATGTACTTCAATTTTTACAGTGACTTAGTATAAGCGTGACAGCAAATCACGGAGCTTCAAATAAAGAGGACAACTGAGAAAGAAGGTAGTTCGATAAAAGGAGAATATAAACAAAAAGAAAAAAAGCAGCAACAACTACTGTACTACTAAATCAGAAAGCAAGTTTGCAATGCTACTTAACTTCAAATATATATCATCTGATCTATTTTTAAGGTAAATTCTTATTTAGCCAAAAATGTGTAATATGTGATTAAACTGGTATAAAATTCTTCTCACAGTTTCAGCTAGATTTTGTTTTCTCCTGACAGCTGAGGAAGTTAAGCCTTACCGACTTAATTTACGATAAGAGCCGTACAAATTAACATTGAGCCGAAAATGGGCTCGGGAGCAAAGCGGGGAGTGGGGTGGACGATGTCAAATATACAAAAACTGCATTCTTAACATAAAATTTGATTTGGTAATTTTTAGGAAATCCCCCAAAAAAACTGTAGTTCACAGTCTCAGGGCAGGTATGTCTAAAAAGCAAATTCGACAGAAGAGATGTGATGTAAAAATTGTAAGTTTGTAGTGAATTGAGAAGATGACGGGCAACGAATAGGTCTTTAGCTTGGGACCATACCTGACACACAAGCGAGTAGGAAATTTCCCTTGGAGTCTTCCGATTTTTCTTAGCAGTGTTTTTTTTTAGTGACTGGAGGGACTAAGTCTCCTGACCATAGCTTAAATAATACCCTTTGAATTTGAGGTCGAGTCAAAGTCAAAATCGTGCCAACATTATTTGGACAAAGGGACACCCGTTCTCCAAGAATGTCCCAAAAATCTTCCTTAAATTTAGCCGAAATCCTTAAAATGTGCAAAAATCTTATTTAAATATAAAAAAGAACTTTTTATGCGTATCAGACCCCTTCCCTTTGAAAAAAGGTCTTAGGACCCCTCTCCTCACTCAAAGAAAGTTATCATCTCTACCATGTTTTAGGATCGAGGTTCTGTGCATCTATGAGCACAGTTGTGTTATAGAGACGGAAATATAATAAAAAGGAATTATATTGGCCTGGCGTTGAAAATTCCATACCAAATAAAGAACCTAGCCAATTGACCCTCACAACAGAACATCTATTTTTAGATAATTATAGTATAAAGATACCATAAATTAGTAAAATGTGGCAAAAAATGCGAACACTTATAGCAAGGGTTTTTTTTTCTTTGACATCAGTGAGGAACAAGTTTGGTCAATCCCCGCGGCTTTCATTCTAAATCCCAAGAAGATTAGGGTTCATCTAAGTTATCTGGCAGCTACTTTTTTATCTGCTTCCAGAAAAAAAAACAGTCAAGATGATTTTTCTCCACTGACAAATTACTATGATGTATACCAAGGGCACTAGCAAGGGAGGAGAAAGGGTAGATATGTTCAAAATGGTAAACAAAAGGTAAATAGTTTTTCCTGTAAACCTAGTTTACGAAAATTTAATACAAAGGGAGTCAAGTAGCCTACTACTCTGTCATTTTTAACCAAATTCCTTTGGCCGTATTAGCGAAAATAATGTTAATAGACAGGCAAAAATAATCACCAGGGATAGAATTCTTGCCCAATCTAATTTGTGGATAGTCATTTAAAGCACAAGATGGCTAGCCCCCCCTCCCATTGCACTTCCTTGCTGAAAGGCCATGAAACGGCAACTAGCAGTTTGGGCTTCAAGGGTCTAGTGCCGTATACTTTACCATTTACAAAGTAATTACATATGGACATACTGTCGTTGGGAAGTTTTATCACATTTGAATAATCATAATTGAATCGTGATAGATTTTCTAAGAAAAAAAGTAATCGCAATGAAATCGTATTTGTCTGTATCTTGTAATTACCCTGTCAATCACGCTAAATGAAAACAATCAAGCTTAAGAATCTTGTCAATTCAGACCAAACTAACACTCGTGTCCTTGCTTCCTGAAATAATTCAATACATACACTATTATTTGAAAAGCCTTAGCATTCAGATTATTATGGTTCCAGCTATAGCTGCATTTTCACGAGGAGCGAACCACGCGCGGCCCATGGTAACCTAAAGTCTAAAATCGCGTTCTGGAAAAGTCTGGAGAGAAAAGTTTATTAATTAAAGCTGATTGAAGAATGGAAACTATTATTCAGTTTTATCTTTGCACTAAAAAATTATGATGGAAACAAATTTTCCAGAAATTAAAAAAAGAGCTTGAAACCCAACTGAAATGACTATTAACAGGCCGCAGGTTTTGACGTCACATAGTCTACTTCACTTGAGAGTTCTAAAAGATGAAGATCATTGATTTACCATTCAATGTTGCTTTCAAACATAATAATGGCTCAATTCCTTTTAGAACCTTTCTTGCGGCAGTAAATTTTCCAAGTTCTCAATTTTTGCTTTGTACCTCTCAAAAGAAATACCTCTTTTTAATGCTGGGTATTCCGAGACTATAGAATACTTCATATTAAAATGTCGCCTTGATCAGAGGAAAAGCAATTTCTTGTCTAGGAAGGGGACCTGAAATTAGTGATATGCCAAAGTCAGATTTTTTTTTTCCTCCGATAAAGATGAAATTTAATAGAATATATCCTCTAGTAGGGAAATATCGACTCTCATCCCGAAAAATGGTTTCGGAGACATCAGGCAAAACTAATAAGGGGTCAGCAACTTCTAGGTGAATGTACTATAGTTTTTACCCAATATCCCCCCCCATCGTATTTGTTTTTGACACAATTGTAGCTTACGGACTGTATCGTATTCGAATTTAAGCCCTATGGCCATTCCTGTTCGTCCATGCCGCCAGTTACCTCTTTTTTCCTCCATAATATTAGAGATCCATATTGCGTGACGTCGACCTTGTCCATATTGTGAAATATAGCATTTAATTTGCCATTTCAACTCTCTTTTTAAATAAAACCCTCATTGCAGTCAAAAATTCCGTTTAGAACACTTAAAGGGACTCAGAAACTGTATATATCTTTTACCATCCCTGGAGAGGGACTTTTTATCTGATCCAGCTGGATTTATAATACAATGTAGTCTCTAGTCTAAGAAAATATTAAATAAAAATAAAATTTCAGGTATATCCTGAAATCCATAGAGGACAAGAAATAGAGATAAAGCAGGAATACGGAGCTTCAATGCCTAGAATTTTCATAAACTTTTAAGAGAAATCAAAGCAGAATACTTTGCGAAGGTTTCAAATGAGGAGCCTCATCAGGCCTCTGTGGCATGAGGCTCGACTTAGTTTGGTGAGTTCGCCCACAGTTTAAAAATGCCCCAAATCCGCCAGTCTTATCTTATAAACAACTAAACAATTCAATAAGAAATAAATTATGCACAAAAGAACAAATCAGAACAACTAACGTCACGAACTGGAATTGTAAATTTGTTGAGCCCCTCTTGGCCCCTGAATGGCCAAAAAGGACTGACGAAAGTAGCTAAAGCCACAGCTTCAATAAACTTTTGTAAAGCAACGTATTTGTACTAGACCAAGTCCGAAACCCCGCACAAACGGTCAGAAATACTTGTGTATTTGAACGGTTAATTTCAATATTTATACAAGTGTTGTAGTATATTATAACATTCAAAAAAGCTTCAATTTTCTGGAGAATCGCCATGCTAAATTTGTTCTAGCCCCCGTCACCCAAATAATTTATTCAGATTTACCCCCCCCCCCCATATCGTCACCACACTGAAAATACTACTGCTGTTCGGACTATTTCATTGAATAAACCAACGATAAACGCTGTTTCAAACGGTTCAAAATTTTTGCCTAGACAATACAATTGATTTTTCGCCTAGACGATAAGCTCGATTTATTTTTTCACCGGGATTTCCCCGCTATGTTTTCTTCTTGCCCAGGGTAATAGATTATAGCCTTACATTGACAGTTTTCTAGGGGCTTTCTCTTTCCCTGTTCAAACAGAGCTTCCCTCGATATATGTGTAAAATTGTCACACAGAGCTATTTAAACGGACAGAATAGATGGTTGTATCGTTGAGTCTTATCAACACTTTGAAAACGAGACAAGCATTTTCAAGTAAAAATAAAGAGTGATATTAGAAACTTGAAACGAACAGAAATTATGCTAAGTTGATGAGGGGCTGCCGAATTAGAGGGCCAAGGCACAGGATGTTTTTTCACAGTTGAAAAAAGTTTGGAAGAATAGGAAGAGAAGTCAGCGAACAAAAATTAGAATATTGCAAGCTACTGTGTGGCCAGTGGTAAAGTATAGTTCTGAAGCCTGGGCGCTCCAAAAAACGAAGGAGGATTTCCTAGATATTTTCCATCTAGGACAGTATCTCAAACAGCAAGCTGACGAAAATTACGGTTGAATCCCGCTTTCTTGAACTATAATGAGAGAAAGGGTGGACATGGCTAGGACACGTTCTGTGGATGACAGATGATAGATTGCCAAAGATTGGCCTTGTCTGCCAATCGTCTAGGGCCAAACGAAAAGCAGGTCGTCCCTGAATGGGGACGACCTGCTTTGGTCGTTTGGTCGAATGGGGTGAAAGGACGTTGTAAGGAAAGATTTAGGGGAAACGGGTACTTCCTGGGAGGGTGTAAAGGTTCACGTCGAAAACCAAGGTAAATCAGAACACACTATGTGTATTCGGTTATCAAAACATAGCATCTGCAAAATCGCTGGAAAAGGTTTAAGGTCGGAGATTAAAATTTTAGGAATTGCTAAGAGGAACCATTGGACTTCAAATTGTGATTTAGGGAGGGGCCAGATCGGGTAAAAATTATTTGTCTTCATCCGCCTAAAAATGTTTGCACTATATGAGAATCTATTCACGGTTAAGCAGCGAGGTTGAGATTATGACCAGAGGGTCATTTGTGCTTTAACAAAAACAAAATATATTTTGAACAGTTCCTCTTTGCAACTAAAACATTCAAAAATCATAAATCAAACTAGTCAAAAATAGGTAATTTATATTCGTTTTAAGTTTCACTTGACTATTCACGGTTACTTTTGTTCGTTTTAGATTTCTTTTATCCATTCCATATTAGTTTCTGATAATTTGTAATTTGGTGTTATTATTCATTTGAGTTTTGCTAGTTCCAGGTTTCATTTATTCATTCATATTAATTTAAATACAAGCTCAAATAGGGACAAATCCTGTTATCCCTATTTTTTGTGAATTATCACTGTCTATTAAAAGGATTTATCCATATTTGACTTTTATTTTATCGTCAAGAAAAGCCAGTGGGATATTCGAAATTATCTACGTTCATATTAATTTATGTATGTTCAGAGTTTGACTTATTACATGGTTTTATTTCTGCGCCCTTTAGGCTTTAATAATGCTCTTTGCTTTGCTTTGAAAAACTTTTCTTGTTCTGAATTAATTATTTAAAAGACCACTGGAGCTTTAATGTTCCATTTGAATAACCTCCTCTTTATATTCTTCAACCGCTGGTTCGATACAATCACTCCTGGCGAAAAAAAAGAACAAAGAAACAAATAAAAACGCAAAGGTTCCCAATTTTCATGGAAAAGTGAAAAAAAAATGTTGTATGTTTGCATATAGGAGCTTGAAACCTCCAGTAACGGAAATTATTTGGTTTAGTTTTTATAAAGACTGCCCCTCTTTTTGGGGTAGTTTTCTCTCTTTTTTGAAATTTTGCAATTTTCATATACTAATAAATTTTGATAAGTAACTTTACAGTAATTGAATTTTACACATTTAGAAGCATCGTAAAAAACTGATTTCTTTGTATTTAAATATTTTTATTAACATTTCAGTAGTTTCAATTGCTGTTGACGAGAGTCGTCCTTTACTTGCAGTTTGTTACCATGAAATATAACAAAAACAAAAACTGGGTCTACAGTCTACTTGAAACACTATAGCCTAGTTCAAATCAAAGGAAGTGCAGTGAGCTATGTTTTATTTAGTTTTGAAAGGAGGAAAGGGGGAAAACATCCCCCTCAAATACTTTTCCATCAACCATTCACAAATCATATTTGATTCCAGCTGCGTTCAACTTTTCTGTCATGTTTAGTAAATTAAGAACAGTTTCTTATGATATCATAGACTCCTGCTGGGACCACATCCTGAGAACCCCGAGAATACACTTTCCCGCCCATTACTGTTAATAAAACTTCTCAGAATCTTTATCTTTTTTTTCACAAAAATTACGATGATGTCAACCTTATTTATACAAAATCTAGTTTGAAAGTAGAACAGGCTTTTTAGTTCTGTTTAAGAATGACGAATCTCTTTTTTTACGCCATTTCCAATGTTTTTACTTATTAAAGGACAACAAATTGCGTCTTATCAAATTATTTGTGACACGATATGTAACAGTTTCTTCATGGGGACCTAACTACTAAATTGTAGGCGTTACATAAATACTCTTATTTTTAAGTTAACGTGCAATTTTCATCAAAATAGCCGTTGTTTTTTTGTTTTTTTGAGAGAGAGCAATGACGACAATAGAAGTATACAAAGTTGGCCAAAGGGGAATATGTATCTGAGTATACCAAGTTGGCCTAATATTCCAAATCAAGCTTATTTTTAAATTAAATTACTTTTTTTTTCTTTAGGTCATTGGCAGATACTGAATGAGTTGTTCTGTTGCCCTGTATGGTAACTATGTTTAAACAATGAACATTTTATATATAAACATTAAAAAACATTAAAGGCAATACAGGTTTTGTGTCCAATATATCACCTTGTTTGAAGATCTTCAAAGCTTGTTATAGCCTAACTCAGTTCTATGTTTAACACATCAAAAGGCCGTTTCTGAGGCTCTACTACTCCCATCTTTCTGTAACAACAGTCTTGTATGGCTGCGTGTAAAACTAGCTGTAATCTTCTTTGCTAATGACCGGATTCAAACCTAAGCAGCAAGAGTCCTGCTTAGTGCTGGTCTAAAACTTGCAAAAAAATTGCAAAATTTCGTAGCATAAAATATGATTTTTTATTAGATCCCTCCCTCAAGTACATCACAACATTTTAAATTTTCAATCACAATGCAAATCCTCTACCGAAACGTGACTACGATATTTGAAAAGAGCATAAATTAATGAATCTAAGTGCACTACTTTTATTATATAAGCATGTTTCCTTTAAAAGTGGTCATGCACAGCCTAGCCTAGAAGTTTACCCACAATATCAACATCAACCTTTATCAAGTTTGTAAAGAGCCTTTGGTACTTGTCTATTGTATAAAACACACTAGAGAAGTGAAGTTTGGTAAATGCTAATGAAATAAAACAAAATTATGATGAAAATAAAATAGTTTAGAAACAAATTTGGGCTAGACTATATATTTGCACATTAGGAGGGGGGGGAGGTAAAGCATAGCATATATTAAATACGTAACCTAGCCTAACCTAGGTATCTTTTTTCCCCAAAAAACTAAAGTCTAAATAATCTATTGTAAATGTAATGAGAAACAAATTTGCAGTGTTTGCGACTAAATTATCTATTGAAAGAACCTGTTTGACTAGTTTCTTTTATCATCTATCTTGCATCTCTAGTAGCTAATAGAACAGTAGGCCTACCAGTGGCGGATCCAGAGTGGGGGGTGCCCCCTCCTATCATAGTCACAAGTAGTGTAATTTACTTAAATAACTCAAGTTTGCATTAATTACACTTGCTCATAACACAAGTTTATTGGATCAACCTATTTTAACAGGACCAGAAAAATACAATCTTATATTACTAAAACTGCTAATATTTACACTTTTTTATGCTCACAATTTGGGTGAGCATAATGGAAATGAAAATTCATCCCCATTTCCCCTCTAATGCTCTCATTTAGCCTTGAGCTATGCAGAAAAAGTATCATAATAATTAATGAAAGCTGACTCAAAAATAGATAAGAATGGAAAAAAAAACAAGGAATTATGGTAAAATTCTACCAAATCATATTTTTGAGTTAGGACAAAAGTCAATACACCATTCGATGCCTTTTTTTTATGCTGATTATGAATATAATAATCATTTCTATCAGAAATGAATTTCAGCCCCTCCCCCCCTATATATGCCAATTCAGGGTTAGGTAAGGTTGGGTTAGGTATATATAGGGGGGGGGGGCTGAAATTCATTTCCAATACAAATGATTATTAGGCTAGGCTATATTCATAATCAGCATAAAAAAAGGCATCAAATGGTGTATTCACTTTATTTCTAACTCAATAATAGCCTATGATTTGGTAGAACTTTACCAGAATTATAATTCATTGATTCTTGCTGCACATTATAAAGTAAGAATTGTTTAATTTTTTTTATAATACTTTCTTTATACAGGCTATGACGATAAGAGACCATTGAAGGGGGGACTGGGGATGAATTGTCAAAAACGCTAACCAAACTGGTCTAGGCTATAAAAATGATCATAGGCTAAGCTAGAATTAGCAATCTGAAAACATCTCTTTTTGTTCCTAGTGTGTTTTTGGAGCTGCTGTTCTTAGCCTTTACCCAAAATACCCCAAAACTGGGGAAAATATCCAGAAAATGTTGCAGTCTAGCGCTAAGATTTTTTCAGTCTTGTATGCATAATAGCCTAACAAAAAGTGAAAAAGGCTTAGTCTATTGCTTAACTCTGTAAGACTTGTATTTGCTGATATCAAAAAATATCTAATTACTTTTATCCAGTTTTCCTTTTGTCATAAACACTCATAGAATAATCCTTTATAATTGCAAAACATTTTAACGGATTATTGCAATAGGCTAAATACAGAGACGTCTTGTTCCAGTAAAAGAAAAGCTATGACTAAACATTCTATCTTGACAGTTGTAATGAATATCTGAAAGATATGACGAAAATGGCCGCCAACGCCCCTAAGCTCTTATATCGCCATCTATTCTACATAAAACGAATCGAAGTTGTTGCTAACATTCCATCAGCTTGTTGAGAAAAAAAAATTCTGTTTCGAAACTATTACGGAAGGTGGTGAGGATATAAGTAATAACGCCACTGTCCAAAATCAGAAAACACTGATCAGAATTTTAACATTATCGTTTTTGGCACTGTTTTGCCAGTTTTTCAGCTGTTGTGCTTTTGATTTTGTTTTGGTTTTATGACATAGAAATGCGAATTCGGCCCTTCGGGGCTTGTGACACGAAGTTTTTGAAATAAATATCTTATCACGCGTTCTGCGAATGAAAGCTGACAGATCGCTAAAGATCGTGCTTGTCGGCCAACCGTCTAGGACTGAGTGAAAAGAAGGTCGTCCCTGAATGGGGTGTAAGGAAATATTTAACGGAAATGGGAACTTCTTGGGAGGGTGTAAATAGTGAGGCTTTGAACAGATTGATATAGAGGGGGAGGGCGCATAGCTGTGTTGGCTTCAGGCTGCTTGGTGATACAGTGAGTTGTTTGCAGTAGTAGTCGTAGTTTCAGCGTGTGTTGAGGGGGATGTTAAAAAAAGGTGTTTTGGGCATACTGTAATCTAAGGGTATTAAGGTGAAGCTGTCAGGGAGGGTTTTGGGGGTTGTTGAACTAACTCAAAACACTATGAGCATGTAGACCATCAAATGGGTGTATCAGCGATACCACTTTTGCTGCTTCTTATTCTACCACTACTGCTTCCACAACTGCTACTATTGAACGAAATCAAAATAGCTTAAGTTCATCCTGATTTCCAAGATATCCTGGCGGGAATTAGGTATAGAATAGGATATAAAGTGTAAACTTTTACGGAAAGTTCATGTTACTTTAAACCTAAATCAAATGCACTATACGTATGATGGCTGTCATTAAGACGTCTGACTATTACTATTAAAAATGTGCAAGTGCGCCGAAGTTGAAAAAATAGCAGAGATACAATATTTAAGAAAAGGGTATTAAGTTTTATTTTTCTGGTAAACTTGAGTAGGTGTAAAAATAAATCAAGGGATACTTATGTTTGTCCAGATTTTCAAAAGGGTGTATTGTTGAAATTGTTAACACATTTTGTCGAACATATAAATGATAAGTCAAAATATGGATTCTTATGGGAAAAATGAAAATATGTAATATGTTATTTTCTTTACTATTGAAAAAAACTATGACAATAAAAAACAAACAGAAAGTATGATTTGGTTATTTATTGTAATTTCTGTTCGAGGGGGCATTGAAACGAATCAAAAGACACTATTTTCATACAGGTTGTTAAAAAGGCAAAAGTGACATCATTCAGGAATGGATAGGGCATTAATTTTGAACTTTCAGGGAATTTTGAGAAGGATATAAAACTAAACCAAAAACCATTATCTGTATCCAGGGTGTCAGAATGATATCTTCTCCTTGCAACACCTAGCAAGTGCTCACTTCAAAGTCACCAATAAAAGTGTTCAAAGTCAGAAATAAAGGGAGCTGAATGATTCATCTTGTATGTATTTATCCTCTAATTCCATTTTAATGCACATGTAATCTTTTGAACATACTCCCAGGGGGAATTTTTTTGAGTACTTATATTATCCATAAGTTATTATTGAATAAAATCCTTAGTTCTTGAACCATCCCAAACCGCGATTTCAAATCAAATGGAACTTTTACAGTAATTTTATTGAATGCAGTCAGAGACAGGGCTTAGATCTCCTTATAAAACGTAAGGATTTAAACTAAAATCCGATATTCTAAAATTTTAGCTGGAAACCTGGAAAACTGGAGGAATATTCATTATATTAACCAATGATAAAACTTCAGCAATCATAAATGAACGGAAATTAATTAAGAACACTTTTCAAAAAAGAAGCTTTTCAAAGAGAAGTAAAGAACCATATTAAAAATTAAGAAGAACAAAAATAAAATCCTATGATAAAATTGAAAATTAAATTACACTGCTAAAAATACATAGAATATAGTTTTCGATAAAACATGAATGACACAATGGATTTTAGAAGGTTTTCGGTTAGGAGAGAGTGGGGGAGGAGTCAAAGTCATGTTTTTAGCAAATTTTATTCGTTTTAATGTTGAATTGAGTATTCGTTTTGCTCATTTTACTCATTTTAGAATTCATTATACATCAATATCACTACCTATTAACTTTATACTTGATATGATTATTTATTTCAATTTCTCTTTGTTTTGGGTTTCAATTATTCTTTAACAGTAATTGCTGGTCGTTTTAAATTCGAATTATTATATAACTTAATTTATGATCATCTTAATACGGCTTAATAAGGCTTGAGTTTTAATGGGGTCTTTTACTTTTTTTTGAAAGACTTGTTTTTCGCATTTCTTGATTTAAAAATTAGCTATTTTTAGAACCTTGTTGTAATCATATCTGTGATCAAAGAATCACATCTTCTTCGGGTGAAAATGGGTATTGAGCATTTTTAACAGCAGGCAAGGTTTTTCTCAGGCAGATCCTACTGTAGCTCATGTTCGTACTCATTTATTTTGTAACTTTCCCGTAATATGGGATGCACGTCACATGATAAAATTATCCAAATTTTTCATCTAAAAAAAAAATCCACCACTTCTGTCACTTTCACTGGCGTTGCTCTTTCATTTAGAGGCATATTTACCAAGCTAATCACTTTAAACCGATTATATCGTGAAACTTGAATATAGTGGCTATAACATCCATGGGACAGTTATTGAGTAATATCCAAGTATCTAGGTTCTTAGAATGATAAGCACACACTCTTGAAGTGGTGCTTACATCCTTTTGTGAATAGATTTTTGCTCCATTGATCTTCCCCATGACTTCCTCTGCACAAGTTCAAGATTCCTCCACTATCACTATAAATTTGTACATTTCTGCAAACAGCCCCATAAGGTTAGATGAAGCTGCCTGGCAACGACATAAATTAATTTGCCAGAGTTAGATTGTGCTTCATATGCTACCATTAAACAAACTTGGGCTTGTAATAAAGGTACGACTTCATTTCCTTCAGTGGGGGGTATGAAGTCTCGTTTGAATGAGACTTCTATGCCACTTTCATGTTCAACAGCTTTTAAAGCATTGTCTCCTCATTCAAGTTGGGAGTTTGGGTTTACACTTATCAATTTCGTCCACTATTTCCACTCCAATCGTCGTATGAGTATACAAAATCTCCCTTGACATGACAGCTGGCTATCTTATCCCTTCTGAGGAAACTGTTCCAGGCCACCATTAGTCCTATTTATTTAAACCCATCAGCCCTTTTGGTGGTTCGAAGAGGAGGATTCTCACTCTTCAGAAGGAAACACTAAAATTCTGTAAAATACTTCAAAACATTTGAAAAATACATACTTATATCATAGTTTAAGGTGTACTATTGAACTTTTTCTGCTTTAAATGCTATTTAAAACTAAATTAACTATCTTTCCCCTCTTATCCATTTAATTAGTCGATTTTAATGCTCTTTAAAATTCTTGAACACAATCAAAACCTCACTTTTTCACCTTCCATTTTGAATTTGCTGCTTAAATTTGAAGTTTCTAGGTTGACATGGATAACGACGGACCTTTTTAGCTGTCGTCAGAAGACAACAAAATGTGGACATGAAGTCCAAATTTGACAAATCGAAGGGCTACCGTGTAGACAAAGAATCAAATTGTACGTCAAAATTCTTTGTCTTTTCGTCAGAGATGTTAATTCAAACGTTTACGAATGCCGAAAATTTGTTCGTCCTTTGCTGAGAAAAAACAGCGTCAATTACTTTTTACTTCGACTTAGAATTTATAAATTCAAGCCGAAATTTCAAAAAGCAAGTTAAACTGATGACATTTATTGTTTTCTAAAACGGTGTTTTTTATGTTCAAGAATGATAAGGAGCAATAGAATCCATTAAATAACTGAACAAAGATGAAAGATGGTAAATTGGTTATTAGTTAAGTATTAGCATTAAGAAGCCTAATATCGACCTAATGTCAAATTTCTGCTGGTTTTTTGCACTAAATTTGCGACTTTGTTAACATGACAAGGGGATGCGCCGCTTCATTTGATTGTCTGACGAAGTGAGGTGCTTTCTATTTGTCACATGTTGACAAAATGCAGCCATTTTTCTGGATTTTGACGATAGAAAAAAAGTGGGTTGTTTTCCAAGTTGCCATAAAATAATATATTGGAGTTGCGAACTCAAAACGCTGGGTGAATTAATGACATTTATTTTTTTTAAAATGATGGTTTGATTGTTTTCAATAGCGTTAAGAAGATTCAGGATCAACTAATTTTCTGAGTGAAAGCTCATTGTTGTGTTGTTTAATTCAGCATTATATCTTAACTACCACCAAAAAGAGATGTCAGTCTAGTACTCCCTCTATCCATGGAAAAACTAACCGATTCTACAAACTACTTCAAAATATACTAATGCATGCTTAACATTCCTAAATCCAGATTCCTGGCCACTACATTTTAAAGTAGTTTCCAGAATTTTAAAGCATTTCCTTAAGAACACTTGGACTCATTAACTGATACCCCCAAAATACGTCAAATATGTTATTACATAAAAAGGCAAAAATCAAACGTTAAAGAACAAAATATCGATAGTTTGTCGACCTTGCAATGCTAAGTCGAACGCAAAATCCTTGTGATCGTCTATCCTTAGTTTCTCAGACTTCTATCTTATATTAACGTCATCATATAGCCAAAACCACAGATAGGAATGATATATATATATATATATTTTACATACTTCTTGTTTGTGGCCAAAACATACCCAGCTGGGAGCTATGGATGGTCCTTTAATTAATCATTATTTTCATCAAAACACAAGCTTGACTGGCCGGACTTTTGACAGAACAGCTGCAACACACTTGAAAATCCTATCCTAGAGATTCTGGGGTATTTCAATTTTATTTGTTGTCTGATTAGTGGAAGTAATGGTGAGCATTCTGTTTCAATGCTTAAAAGTGGACTAATCAAAATTTTATCAATATTACAGATGAACAACTGGAAATACTTAAGGACTGGGATCATTTGAAGAAAATACTATAAAGATTGCTTAAATTGTTGGGAGCTTCTCTTGTGAAGTAAATTTGGTAAATATTTACCAACTCATATTATTGAGTTATGACTAAAGTGAATATACCACTCGATGCCTTTTTTGGTAAATTTTTACCAAATCATATTAGGCTATTGACTTATGAATAAAGTGAATATACCACTTGATGCCTTTTTTTAATGCTCTTTCCAAATATAATAATCATTTTTTGTTGGACATGAATTTTACCCCCACCCCTATATATAGGCCTATACCAATTCAGGGTATATATTTGCACATTAGGGGGTAAATATTTACCAAATCATATTATTGAGTAACAACTAAAGTAAATATACCATTTGATGCCCTTTTTTATGCTGATTGCAAATGTAATAATCATTTCCATTGGAAATTGAGTTTTAGTCCCCCCTATATATGCCAATCAGGGGTGGGGGTATAGCCTATTTCTACATTAGGGGGGGGGGTAAATTTTAAACTTACCTCCCATTTACATCAGAAATAAAATTCCCCCCCCTAATGTAGAAATATTTACCCTGAATTGGCATATATAGGGGGGGGGGGGCTAAAATCCATTTCCAATAGAAATGATTATTATATTTGTAATCAGCATAGACTAAAAAAAAAACATTGAATGGTATATTCACTTTAGTTGTTACTCAATAGTATGATTTAGTAAATATTTACCCATTAGGGGGGGGGGGGTTGGCAAATTTTATTTCCGATGTAAATGGGAGGTAAGTTTAAACTTAACCCCCACCTATCCCCCCCCCCTTAATGTGCAAATATAGGAAAGTTTCTACCAAATATTATTATTGACTTCTGCATAAAGTGAATATACCACTTGGTGCCTTTTTTATGCTGATTACAAATATAGTAATCATTTCTATTGGAAATGAATTTCAGCCCCCCTATATATGCCAATTCAGGGTATATATTTCTACAACCTAACCTATATATTTCTACAACCTAACTTTGCATCACTATTGAGTGATGATAGTGATGCAAATATGGCCACTTTAGCTAGATTTTGATAATGTGAATTAGTTAAATTGAGATAGCAGAATAGCGAATCCCAGAGAAAGAGACTAAGAAATAGAAACCTCCATGCATAAAGAACAATAAATTTAATAAAGGGACCCACCTGCTCCCCTTTGAAAGAAGATCTTTGGACATTGAAAAGTAAATGGATTAAGTGCCATCTATTAAGTAGTTTCAATATTGCCACGTAAATAAAGACACCTGTGAAGTTTGTTTGTAAACATTGATGTTCCAGAACATTTTTCATGTGATCCTGCTTTTTTTAAATTTGGTGCCAATAGAGTGAAACCACAGTGCACTATTTGTCCTATACTTGTAAAAATGCTGCTGAAACGACTTCGCACGAGTCCAAAAAAAGGAACTGATCAGTGTGCAGCTTGTGGTTGTAATTTAGATGATGAATCAAGTGTGATGAATTGTGATGGTTGCAACCAATGGCTTTGTATAGATTGTCTTGAAATGACTGAGCTGGAGTATGCTCTCTTAACAAAGATGACAAGGTGTATTGGATGCAAATGGCATTGTCCTATGTGTAAAGGTCACAAACAAGCAAGACTAAATGCATTGGATATCCAAAATGCTACTACCAAATCCCTTGAACCACTTCAACCAGCCCTAGCGGTCATTCAGGATCTTGATGTGAAAATTAAAGATGCTGTCAAAATGTCTTTTAGTGAATTTAAGCATGGAGTGATCAAAGATATGGATTGTAGATTTCAAGCCATTGAGACACGGATAGATACCCTCAAGCAAATGTCTGGCACTGCTGTATGATTTCTCTCTATTTCTTACCATCCTGCTCATGGAAGCAGTGACCATGTCTGTATTTTGACTGAGATACAGATAAACAACAAGAAGGAGAATATGATAAGGAAATCCTTTACAGACTATGAGCAGATAAGGCAGGACCTATCCAGGACTAAATGGGAGGATATAGTAAATAGTGGGGACATTGAGAAAAGCTGGGAAATGTTTAAGGTAACAGTCTTAGATGCTGAAAAGAAAAACACCCAAGAATATTGTTGTCTACCACCTAAAACACTCCCATACCTGCCAAAAGAAGTAAAAAGAGCAATGAAGAAAAAGAAAAGAGCTTGGGTCCAGCAGCTTTGTTAGCCTCTAGTTTTTTTAGCCTGTTCTTAATTGTTTTTTCCAATATAGTGTGATCTAACATTACAGGGGCTCATAGCTTTTGACGAGAACAAACCCATTTAGTTTGAGTTTTAGTGCTTTTAGTTTTTGTGGGAGGCTCCTTGGCATGAGGTCAATAAACAATAATAGTTTGTCAAGTTCATGTGATTCCTGCATCTAGGTTGGAAGAATTTGAAACAAATTCACCCCTTTTCAGTAATTTATTCCAATAGCCTGTGATAATAATGAAATTTTAAACTCCTTTTTTAGTCCCCCCCCCCCCCAAATATGAGGAGAATATCCTTTTGGAACTGTTGTGGATGGAGGAGTGGGCAAGGTGCAATTGGAAATTTTTCATTTGAATGGAGTATGGATATTCTTGGAGTTTGTGAAACATTTTTAGATGAAAGTTTGGCAAATAAATTTAATATTAGTGATTTCCAATTTTTTCATGTAAGCAGAAATGGAAAAAAGTAAGGTGGTTGGGCAAACTAGTTAAAATTATATTCTGGCATGGATGAAAGAAGAATTTCTATATCTGAATACTGAGATGATTTTTGAAAGCTATATTGTTGAATATTTTTTAACCAAATAATGACAAATTTTTAATTGCTGTAATTTATCACCCTCCCTCATCTAGCATGGCAGACTTCATTGACAAATTTGAAAAAATGTTAAGTGTAGTATCTTTGAATGCTATTTTTAATCCTTGGGGACTTCAATATTGACTTTATGGGATGTCTGCCATCAAGCCAGCAAGGAATTGACCTACATGTCTTTCAATTTTAGAGTGTAATCTTTCTCATGGCATGAACCCAGTATGTTCTGTTCCAACACAAATAACAATTTTTTTTTCTGATTGATAATATTTTTATATCTTATCCATGTGAGGCTACATTTGTGGTTACAAAAGATACATCTGATCATTGTATTTGAATGTCTGATTTCAAAGCACAAATGATAGTCAATAAAGAAAATCCTAGGAAGAGGAGAAATTTCTCATAAGTAAATATGAATGAACAGAAATCTAATCTTAGCAATGTAGATTGGAGTGAAGTTACTAATGAGAATGACCCAAATACTTCCTTAGGTATACTTCATTGAATTTTGAATGAAAAACTGAACCTTCACTGCCCATTAAAAACTACATATCAGAACAGAACCTTGCCCAAAAAACCTTGGATAAGTGTATCACTGTTAAAATCTATTAAGGAAAGAAATCAACTGTATAAGTTAAAAATGAAATACCCCTCAACTCATAATGTACATTTATTCAAAAATTATAAAAATTTGCTTGTTAAAATTCTTAGAACAAGTGAACAAATTTATTAGGAAAATTCATTTGCAAATCTGATTCACCTTGGACTACATGGAATTTAATCAAGGGAAAAATTGGAAATAATACTAAGACACCACACCCTGAAGTAATCATGAATGAAAATGGTGTTGAATTGAAGGGGAAGGATGTTGTTGCCAATTATTTTTGTAATTATTTTTCTCATATTAATACTACTGTTGAACTGAATTCCCCTGAATGTCCATTTTATTCAATAAAGAATATATCCTGCCATCTGAACATTTTAGAAAGTTCCTGGCCCCTGTTACTTTCACACTCTCTCCACAAATATTCTTAAAGAGTTTGCTTGTGTAACCCATGTTCCATTGCTTCACATTTTAAATGCATCTATATGATTGGGGATCTTTCCAGAAGTATGGAAATCTGCATGAGTTATTCCAATTCATAAGAAAGGTGATAAGACAGATATAGGCAACTATTGCCCAATAGCTATTCTTTCCCCAATATCTAAGGCTGTAAAAAAATTGTTCATTAAAGAATTGTTTTGTATTTTGATAAAAGGAATTTATTTACTGAAAATCAGTTTGGATTCAGGTCAGGTCATTCTACTGAACAAGATATTGATCTGTAAATTTTAGAGATTAATGATTAACTAAATGATGATAATCATGCATCTACTTTTCTATGATATAAAAAAGGCATTTGATATGCTAAACCACGAAATTTTGCTGCAGAAAATTAATAACACAGGTATTAGGGGTAATGGCCTAGATTTAATGAAATCTTACCTGTATGGTCAAAAATTCAGATAGAAATAATTGGACATCTGTCAAGCCATATTGTTACTGATGATATTGGAGTCCCCCAGGGATCAATATTAGGACCATTACTATTTTTGATTTATGTAAATGACTTTCCAAGGTGTTTATCCCAAGATAGTAGCTTAGCAGTAATTTTTGCACATGATACAGCAGTGACAATAAAAGCTGCGTTTCTGCCTTGATTTGCGGGACCGGGGGTGTGGAATTCCCTCCCGGATGGTATTAGACAAGCTGATAATGTAAGCCAGCTCAAGAGTAGATTGAAACGTTACCTTTTGGGTGATAATTTGAATGATTAGAAAGTTGAATGTGAAAAATGTTTGGTGTGAAAAATGCTTGGACAGACAAAGGTCGCATTTTTGCAAAATTACCCAGCCAAAGCGCACAGTGTTGGCTCTATAGCCTAGCTGATACTTATTGAATTTGTCATAGTTGATTTAGTTAGAAGTATCTCATTTTTTTTCTTACCTCTGTTGTTGCTAATTTTTTTTTTTGAGTGGATGTTGTAAGGATGATGGGTAATATTTCTCACTTGTGATTTTTAGAGAGTAATCCTTTCAGAGTAGGACATGTTGTTTATGATGATTTAATTCAAATGCTGATTTTTCCCTGCAAAGAGATAGTTGTTATGTTTTTTTTTTTATGTAGTGGTTTTTTTTATGAGCTTTATAATAATGGATTTGCAGCCATTGTAAACAAACTTTCGGGTTTTTGTAGATTGCTGCTGTAAATTTGTTTGTATTTTTTATGTAAAATAGATTAATTTGATTGAATTTGATTTGATTCTGATGTTGAAAATAAGCAGTTAGGATGCAATATTCCTACTGAGTTTCTCAAATAAAGCCATTATTTCTGTAATTTTACAGCACTACTGCAAGTTTTCACATCTGAAAAGCTGTGTTTTTCTAATATTAATCAAAGCCAGCTTGTGAAATACAAAGCTCTTGTTGTTTTGAAAAATATACCAATGGGTTTCTTTTCAGATCTATTATTAAAATGCATGGATGAATTATGGGTAAATGAAACCATCAAAAATGGCAAATGACGTTTTTTAAAGTAATCTGTATAGTTTTTAATAAGGTTCAAATTCCACTCATAGCTTTTTGAGGTTTGAAGAGGGCAATAGCCTGTATCCTTGTTTGTATTTCTGTTTGTTTTAAGTTCAACATTTTAAAAATGTCTATACTTCAAGAAGCAGTTAATTAATGCAAAAGCAAAGGGATAAAAAGCACATTTTCTTCATCACAGGGTTTCATTTTCTTGTATCTGTTTAAAAAACTCAGACTTTCAGTTCAAACATCTACGAATGCTGTCAGTAAATACAAAACTTGTTTATTACTACGGTAACTGAAGATACTTTTCACATTCAAAAACTATGAAGAGCTAAACACAAGTGATTGACCTCAGAAATCTATCAACCCATTCAATTGGAGTTCTTAAGTTTGTCTTTTGCTTCATTTTATATTATTAATGAATTTGCTTGAATTAACGAATGCTGTAAAATCAAGAAATCTACATATCTGGAAACAGCATGAAAAAACACATATTATTCATGTACATATTGTTACCAATCTTTTGGTATCCAGAGTACTAGCGTTGATTGTATTTCAGACATTATTTCTACATTGAGTCTCATGTTTCACCAATTTCATTGCTGTTTTTGAACATTAATGATTCAGTCACTCAGTGATTGAATTTAAAGATTGATTTGGCTTTGATGATTGATTTGGGGTTTGATTAGAATAAAATATTACTGTTGTTTGTGTGATCATGCCAACTTTTTAAGCTACAAGACCTCTTTTTTGTCTCCAAAGTCTCACAAAATGACTATATTGTTTAAAAAATAGTTTTGTTTATATAGAAGACCTTACATAGTAACTGTAAGTTAAACTGTATTCATACATGTACATGTAGTATAATGTTTCTTTTTTGTTTACCAAACATTAAACATACATTTTAAGGCGATAATTTCAGCTTAGGCCTGCAGCTTTTTCTGAAGTGTATGTGGTATGTCCAGTAATATTTGGACATTTTGCTTGGTCTTCCAACAATAGTCTGCCATCATATATACATCTCATCTAACTTGATATAATCTCTTAATGCTGTTTCAGTCTTGGTTGGAATTACTCACCCTGCTCATCTCTGACTGCACCAAAGTTTTAAGGAAGTTAGTAAGATGGCTGAATAGAAAATTCAGTTTGATGCTCATATTACAATTAAGCCTTTTTTGCTTTTCAAAAGCTCTTGGGGGCAATTTTGTGCTCCTTTATTTCAAAGAACTATTTTGACAGTGCTTTGAATGCTAGCTTACTATTCGGTGAGTTCTGCAATGGTTTAATGGAATATTCCTCTCAAAATAGCTGCCAAATCTGTGGACTATCAAAGATTAAAGAATTTTCAATGACAGTCAACAAGCTACCAAAATAAAAGGCTTGAAATGGTCTTCTTCAACTGCAAAAGCACCAACAAAGGGCTTCCTAAGATCCATTTTCAAATGGCAGGTAGAAGTATAATGTTCTTTTTGTTACCAAGCTTGGGTCACCTGGTTTTGGATCAAGTCTTGGTAGCCCATGTGATGGCACCCAATGCTTCTTGTGAGCTCTGCTGCATTGCAAACACAAAATACTCTATATATCTGTGTTGTTGACTAAAGTTAAAGCAGACCTTTCTAAGGTCAGCACAAATGAACATGACATTGAAACTGCATCAGATAAATTATCATAGCAGAGAAGGGAATGCTTCAAGCTTTGTTTTGATCTATTGATGAACAATTGCCATTCAATTATGTTGAAGTGTAAAGTTACTGATTTTTATTAAAACATGTATTCCATCGTGATTCCATCATTAATACATGTTTCCATCATTATTTCAAAAATATTATGGAAAAGAACTTTCTCTTGGTTAAAAGGAAGATATCCTAGTTCCCTGTTCATGTAAATTTTTCTCATATACTCCATCACCGGAATCTTTTGCTGTATTTTCAGAGAGAGGAGCTATTAAAATCTGGTGGTGGGATTTCAACTGAATGAGGCACCAGGAATTAAGTTGATAGTAAACTAGGGCACTATCGGGGACTTCTTTTGCTTGCTATATTCATTAGCTTGTACTCCTAGACGAAATTAACAATCATTTACACAATCTCCAGGCTCTCAGTCATAAACATAACAAATTAAAACCTCTCATATGTTCTATTTCTCCACATACATAAGCTCTTGACATAATGTCTGAACATTTTGTTGTGCATCAATGATTTTGATGCATATCAAAATGATGTTCACTTTAAATGTGAGAAAGATGGGTGTACCTGGCAATTGTACTATAAAAGATCTGAGTCTTTTTAAGTACATATGCCATAAACTAGCAGAGATAGACAAAGGTAAAGGTTTCAGTTCATAATAAAAAAAAACATAGATGTAAAACGCTGCTAGCCCTATATAAAACAAAATTCATACTCTATGTTGGTATGCACATCCTTATGTCAAAGGAATGCACTACAGTATCTCAGGCAGTTTAAACAGAATTTGTTTTTATATTGCTTAATTTTTTGGTTTTATTCTTTTTATTACTTGTTCCTTGTTTTTAAGAAAAAATCGCTCATACTTTTTTCTTCTTATTCATTTCCAGCTCATTTTTCAGTACTTTTCGTTGATTCTTTCTCATTTTATCATCATTTTTTAACTTTTATGGTTGTATCCTAACTTTTTGATTTGTTTTTACTTTAACATGTTTTATGAACCTAACTCTAACATATTTGTTTTAATTAGCTGTTTGTTTGGTTTTACTGTCATTTTGTTGTTGGTTGTTTTTCTGACTATAAAACACTAATTTGATATGTTTCTTTTTATTTGTATTCACATAAAATGTTGACAAAAAACTTGACAAAGCAGAAGAAAATTAACAATGATGATGAAATGAGCATGTCTAGTATGCACTGAAATTGTTCCAGTTTCAAGTTCAGCAGAATTGATGTTAAAATGTTTTCCCTGATTAAGCTAATCTAAGCACTTGAATCAATTGAAAAAACCTTAAATGATCATTGAATGATCTTTATTGAATGGAGGTGGAATATGTTTATATTTAAACTTTTTTGGGAGGGGGCTTAGGATGCTTGATCCCACCGTAAGGCTTTCAAGGTTTATAGATTATCAGTCCTTGCACTGTTTTGATTTCAGTGAGGCATAACCGAATCAATATGGTTCTTTTTCTCTGGATTGTGGTTATAGGGACTATGATTAAGTGACAGTAGATGACTATTTCAAGGTTTTAGTTCTGTCTGTATTGTTTTCTTATTCTATATTTATTACTCAGTGGCAGAGATTCAATTCAAGGATGTATGTAAGATATATGTGATTGTACATAACAAATCATGGTACCAATTTGATTCTTAAGGCTAACACTTTGCTCGAAGCTATGACACAAATGTTCAACGAGCAAAAACTGCTGCCTCTATGAATAAGTAATTATGTTGTTTGTATTGTCATTTATTGATTCGTCTCGTTTTCACTATTTCTGTTTTTTATAAGTTTATTTACTATATTAATTTCTATTTTTCAGCCTGCTGCTCCTAGTTCAACAACTGTTGGTGCAGGTGGCAAGTCCCCTACTACATCTGGTCCTAGGGCTGGTCCTGGCAGTACAGTTCGTCAAAGGTTATTGAATGTTTTTTTTTTAATTTAAGTGCTGCATTTTGCAGTTTGACTGATCCAAATTCTCCAGTATAACTATTTAATTTGTCTAGGACATGGAAGCCTTGTGTGAGCTATACTTATAATTGTAATCATAACCTTGCATAGAGGGATTGGATGGAAGGATCCTCTACCAGAAAAATTATGCCCTAAAAATACACATTTGTCATGTTCAGATCTTCTATCTCTCCTACAATTGTTGAACCTATGTGTACCTTTGGTTCTTTCATATCATTTGTCATGCTTGTTCAATCCTGATAAATAGAGTGGATTGAAAGGTCGTACATGGAAAAATTTCGCCCAATAAAGGAAGAAAGGGTGTCAGTAGTTTGCACCATAGTTTTAGTTCTCCAGTCATTCCTTTTCTTTCAGGTACTTCCCATTTGTTTCGGATAAAGCTTTGTAGTACCCTACGAGTGGCATTTTTCAGATATTGAAAAATTTTGCTTTGTTTACCACGAGGGTACGGAAACAGTAAATTTTCGACATAACACCTTTAATTAGGTGTTGTTTTCTTAGACCACACTGCTGTTCTATGACAAACAAAAAAACTTTCAAAGGGGGATAAATCCATTTATTTCGACAGTGGAAAAACAGGTATAAAGGTTTAATCCACACTAAACCTTACCAGATATTTCGATCACATATACAGCAACCGTCTTCATTAGAAATAATAAAATAATAAAATTGAAACTAGCATATTTATACACAACAAAAATAAATAACTTTTCGAGTCATTCACAAAATAATGAACTTCCAGATTATTCACTAGACTATTTTCAGAGAGAGTTCATTGACTAAGTTCATTCAAAGTTCTTGATGTAAATTTCCTTCTTTAATCTTGCCCAAATATAAAACAAATTTCCAATGAGGGTGGCAAAGCCTTCCGTGTCTTCTAATTGCAAATTAAATGTCGAGTTTATAGTTGTTTACTGGGTTGGTCTCATTTCCCCATATATGCGACGTAACACCTTTAATTAGGTGTTGTTTTATTAGACCACACTGTCGTTCTATGACGAACAAATAAACTTTCAAATTGGGATAAAATCATTTATTTAGACAGTGAAAGAACAGGTACAAAAGTCCAGATATTTTGATCACACATACAGCGACCGTCTTCAGAAGAAATAATAAAATCGAAACTAGCATATTTATACACAGCAAAATAAATAACTTCAGGTCATTCACAAAATAATGAACTTCCGGATTATTCACTAGATTATTGTCAGAAAGAGTTCATTGACAAAGTTCATTCAAAGTTCTATTTGATCGAAATATCTGGACTTATGTACCTGTTTTTTTTTTTCACTGTCTAAATAAATGAATTTATCCCCATTTGAAAGTTTATTTGCTCGAAATAGTAAGTTAGTGGAATGTAGATTTTATTTTTGGCGGGATTAAAGATCTGTATTGTTTTTTATTGTTTTACTATCCTTTTTTTTCTCACGGTTTAGCCAAGTGGTTAGGCACTGGTCTTACAATCCTTTGTCTGTAAGAGCAGGAGTCCCGGTGCTGCTGATTATTGGGTTTGAAAGAGGGGTCAGTGGGTTGACTCTATAAACTCAGCCAGAGTCAACCCAGCTCTGAATGGGGACCGGGAGAAACCTGGGGGGGGGGGCACTGGAAGTGTCGGATGATTTGGTCCCAACCATGTATTGTACTCCCGGCCGAAGGCAGGGAATTTGGAGATCAGTACCTGTGCTATTGCGGGCTATTGTTTGCAGTTTTTACGGTTTAGTCATTTACTTCTATATTTAATATTAAAGTTAATTTAATTTCTTCTAGGAAAGCCACTACAAATGTTTCAAGACCCAGGGCTGGTGGAACCTCTAGTGGTGGTATGTGGCGTTTTTACACAGACGATTCTCCAGGAATTAAAGTTGGTCCTGTCCCAGTATTGGTTATGTCTCTCCTGTTTATTGCTTCTGTTTTCATTTTACATATCTGGGGGAAATATAGCCGCTCTTAATGAATGAAGTCATTCCATCAGGGTGTTTATGGGTTTTGGTTTTTTTATATAATGAAATTAAACTTGAATTTATTATTTATTGATAAGTTTTCGGAATAAAGAAACTTGTAAATATATGTTAGTTTCGTTGACATGTGTAGATGTTGCATGGTTTTAAAAGTCCAGTATAGGAAAAAGTGCTTGTAAAGGCTAAGTTATTTTTTTCAGTTTAAGAAGTAGAAAATTAGATTTACGCATTGCGGTAGAAAAAATCACAATTATAATTTGTATACCCGGTGAAGAAGGTTCGCTCAGTGGTTATTCTCTATTTAATAAGGTTATTCCTAATAAGAAACTTGCTCGGTTTCCGGTATGAAAAAACGATCTAGGTAAATCACGATTTCTGAGAAAATTCGTGTAGGGCCTTAATTAATTTTGGGAAAACGTTTTTATATAAATGACGTCCCAAATACCCTAACGTAAAATACTGTACTGAATTCACTTTTTACAGCGAATGAAATAAGATTGAATTCGCTTTGCGAAAGAGGTTAATACACCCTCTATGTTTTTGTCGAGCAAAGCTCGGTCCCCTCGTACTACTTCTTCGAAGGTAAACCATTTCAAAATAGAGTAGAATAGTTTTATTCGCAACAATGGATAAATGGTTTTATCAGATTCAATCATAGAAAATACAAAAAATAAAATTAAAGAAATGGTCTAGGATAATCACTTGTTAAAATTAGGAACAAAATGAAGCGCAAAAGAATTATTTTGTCTTTCCGTAATCGGTGTCGATTTCTTTTGAAGTAAAAGCCTGTTAATGTTGCGTCTAGCTTGTCTAGTAGTATTTTTTTGTACGAAAACTGCGAGGAAGGATCCAACGTTTAAAGTCAGGATGTAAGTATTTCAGTCCAAAATCTATGATTAACTTATGTCGTCTTGTTTCCAAAGAAATTAATAGAAGACGATACTAATTGCCATTGGATGATCCAAGTACAAGCTTTAAAACTTTTTTTAACCTTTTTAGTTTTAGATGATTGATCGCTGGTTAGGATTCTTGAACGCCGGATAGGAAAAACGTATTCAAGTGAGGTTCGAGTATTAGAACAATAAATAGTTTCTAAAACAAGAACAGGACAAGTACACCTTTTCAGTTCAGAAAAAAAGTAATTTTGTTTTGACACATGATCTTTGAATTTGAGACCCTTGTTCAAGTTGATGTTTAATAATTTCTGGTGATGTAAAGAATAAAATTGATTGACATTCGGGCACTTATTAACGCTGAAAATAAGCTTCACTTTCTCAAGATTATGTTTTAGTGTCTCGGTCATAAAGTAAGTGGCAGTCAAAACACTAGTATTTTTCAAGTAGTAAATATAATTCCCCCCTCCCAAAGTAGTGGACGATCAAGTTCAATTCTCTACATAATCATCTTGACGGTTGGGGGATTTTTTCTGTCTGCGAACAAGCTTTGCATTAATTGCTAATGATTTGAAGTGAATTGTAATGGCTTTCCATTGGTCCTCGTCGGTTTGGAAGCGCAATAACCTGAAGCAGAAGCTGCAGTAATTTTTATTACCGGAAAACACTATCGGTCCCAAGAAACTGTTGCCATAGCCTTCGTGTTTTTGCTCTTTCGTCTGAATTTCTTCGGTTTGTCTAGGGAATGTGTGTCCATTGGTCATTGTGACTGTCGTTTCGTTTCGGGCGTGGCATAGTCAGCCCAGGTTTAATAATCTTTCCCTGAGTTGAAGAAAAGGCTCGAGGGGCAGCTAGCTCAATCAAACCATCCCAATTCACTTTAAATCATTGGCATTGGTACTCTGCATTGCAAAGCTTGTTCACATATATGACAAATGTCTCAATCTTCAAGTTGAATATGCATAGAATTAAACTTATTTGTGCATTATTTTTGGGAATAAAATCATTTTATATGTGCTCTTGTGTTTCCCTTATAGCCAATCAGAGGCTGAGAAAATACAGCCGTAGTACATTAACGAATCCAGAATCCCACTAACTTCCCCGGGTGCACAAAGTAATCCTAGTAATTTCAGATATATTTTCATTTAGAAAAAAAAGAAACAGTTCTTGCAACCGGATGGAAAGCTTTTTTGGGAAACAAATCCCAAATAGCTAAAATGCGGAAACTATGAGCCACAAAAGCCTTCGAAGTCCCAAGTAGAAAATAAAACTGTAACAGATTTTACATATTGTTGGGCTGCCTGAAACTAGCAAACATTCCCCTTCTTCCAATTTTCAGAGGAAGTTTCTGAAATTTCCATTTTGGCCGCCACCCGAGAAATTCCTATGATTTGGATTCGATTTACCAAATTTTATCCTAGCCTTATTTGGGACTAAGAATCAGCACTGTTGCTGTTTTCATGGTTTCAGCATCAAACACAACCTAGTAAAGAATGAACTCTAGTCCATAGTAATTTTGAAGAAAATGGTGAAGTAAGGAAGAATCGTCGTTTGAAGCTGATTCAAGAATGGTAAGCTTTCGTTAATCTTAATAGTAAAAATTTTTCACGGAAACGAACTTTTAGGAATTCGAAAAATAGTTGTAGTAGTAATAGTACAGCTGTTGAAATACGAAAGGCGTTATGTGACGTATCGTTCGAATATGAGCTTTATATCGTTTCTACTGAAATCAGGCACACCCGATTGACTGGTGTAATTAGAGTGCACACATCCCCTTCCGTTCTCGAGATATTCTAAATCTTATAATCCACTCGAAACGTGTTATAACCAAATTTCCACTAGTTTTGCAGACCAAAAAGCGTTAAGTGCACGAGTCGTGCACATAACGCCACGAAGATTTCTGCATAGCGACTCTTGAACTGTTGACTTTTGTATTGTCGAACATCGCACATAACACATTTTGACAAAAAAAAAACATTACTTTCATCATAATCTACAGAAAAGATTAAGTGTCAAATAATCATTGATAGATCAATGTACAGAGGAAAGCTTCTCATGCCTTTTTTATACTGTTTTCACGTTTAATAATCGTTTAACTCACAAAGACACCCCCCCTCCTTATGGTCCCTTTTGTTATTAGTGCACAATTGGGATCATTGAGTAATGAAATACGGTAATAAAACAATTCTTACTTCATAATATGCAGAAAATTGTAGTTAATACATTTTGACGGTGCTTCCACTATACTTTACCCCCTTTCCCTAATGTGCAAATACTTAGCCCAAATTATATATATTTCCCAAGCATTTTTAACATGTGTCACTCTTGTTTTAGAACATAACAAATCGAATTAACGCTGTGGAAATTAAAAACAGATGGGAAATATATAATTTGAGCTATATATTTGTACATTAGGGTGGGGGGGGTAAAATATAGTGGGAGCGCCCTCACAATGTGCTGAATACAATGTTTCTGCATATTGTGATGTGAATTGTTTTCTTAACATGTTTCCTCCTCAATAGCCCCAATTGTGCACCAATGCCCCCATTTTTAGCCTTAGGATATAGATTTCTACAAGAATAAAGAAAACATTTAAACATCAAAATCTTTACTTTGTAATATGCTGTAAGTTTTTATTAATCACATTATTATGGTTGCTATCATGGTCATCTGCATTCATAAGTCATTTTATAATAATATTTGATATCCAACCGATTTAAAATTCTTTAAAATCAAATATAGGTGTAATGATCTTGACAGGTCAAAACCCGTTCAGGAAGAAAACAAAGCATTATTGAATATTGTCCAAAATGGTAATAGTGCTAAAAGATTTTAGTTTATTGAATTTGATTGTATTTCATCAATACCTCTTAAAAATTTGACCCCGGAAGAACTCGGAAGTGTGTTATCGTTTGGTATGTTTTAGCCACTTTTTCCAAAAAAAATAGAAGTCCTGACCAAGCTCATCCCACGTATCCACGATTACAGGAGGAATGAGTTTCGGAAGAATTTGCCAATCAGTGAAGTTTCAATAGATCTCATCATCGCAAACAGTTTTAAAGCCATACCAGAATAGGAAATATTTCCAATTTCAGTTTTATGTATTTAAAATTTATTATGTATTCCTGTTTTTATTAATGATTTTACTTAGCTTAAGTTTGAAAACGTTGGGTTCAGGAAATGACTGCTCACTGTTTAAAAGTAGAACCATTTTAATGCTATATCACTGCAAAAAAAACAAAAAAACAACAGAAATTAATGTTACAACTTGGTACTTCTGAGCATGATCTGCACAACTAAAGCCAAAAAAATAAAGACTAATAAATTAAAACTTAGGAAATAAAGTAAATTTGTTTTTTACTAAAAACAATCAAACAAATTTAAGTTTTGAGCACATAATTTCGCTGTGACAGATTGTTACTCATTTCCTTTTGGTTTGCAAAATTTTAAACTAAAAGGCGCAAGTAACAAAACTATCACAAAGCGTAAGAAAATCGAATTTTTAACACTTCCATACGATTCAGTACATTAAATAGCGCCTAGACACCCCAAAATATTTCCTGACAGTTCATGTTCCTTGTTTTGAATACGTTTTTTTTCAAATAGTTTTTTTTTGCTCTTGAACATTTTGCAAGATATCACTTGACACCTTTCGTATTTCCATAGTCGAGTAGTAGCAGAAGAATTAACAGTCGAAATTACAGTAGTAGTAATAGTCAATTACTAGTCGTAGTAGTAGTCAAAGTCGTAGTAGTGTGCACATAGTGGCTTTTGGTAAGTTCAAAATCCCCCTCAGCATGCCCTGAAAGTTTCAACTTAATGCCCTAAGTCGTAGTTGAGATATTGGTGATACGCCATTTTGACAACTTGAATGCAAATGGTGTGATTTTTTTTCCAAAATCCCCCTTAATATTACCTGAAGGTTTCACCTTTCAACCAGGGGCGGATCTAGGATTTTTTTTTGGTGGGGGGGCACGAAATAGGTTGATCCAATAAACTTGCGTTAGGAGCAAGTTTAATTAACGCAAACTTGCGTTAATTAAGTAAACTGCACTACTTCGGACTACATTAGGGGGCACCCCCCGCCCCCTAGATCCGCCACTGCTTTCTACCCTTAGCCTTTCTGTAGACACAGGATCAAACAGGCCCCCTTTTCCCAAAGACAAATCCTATATGTGACATGTAAAAACCTGCAAAACCGTAAATTCGCTACTGGGTCAAAAGGGTAGAATAGAGGTTATCACTAAACTACAAGCTGAAAGGGGAAATTTGACCACCTCAAATGACATAGCAAACTATTTATGTAAATATTTTTATAGTGAGGGCATAAACTATGTGAAGATGCTCAGAAAAAAAAGAAACAGGCTCCCAAAATAGTTCAATCTGAAGTTCTATTAAATACTCAAATGCCTTTTAATCCTTGTGATGCAAATGAAGTGGGATTAATTATCAAAGGAGTGCATACGAATTCAAGTGGTGTAGAAGGGATTTCCCAGAAGATTGCCAAATCGGTTCAGTCAGTTATAACACCTATTTTATGTCATTTGATTAATAAAACAATGGAAAAAGGAATTTTCCCGGAAGCTTTGAAGGTCCCCAAGATCAGCGGTGCATCCAGGGGGCACCCCCCTAACGTCGTCTAAAGTAGTATAATTTACTTAATTAACGCAACAGCAATTTGACAACGTGGCAAGTAAAACTACCCCCTTGATTGATTTTCTCGCTTCTTAACAATTACCTCTTCCCCCTTACGAGTACCGGTCGTATTTCATTCCTAGTCCAAGCAGCTTAGTCACCCTCACATTAATTTTTAAAATCTTATTGCATATTCAACACTTCCGAAAGACATTTATTTTACTAAAATTTGTATCTACAAAGCTTAAATTATATTCATAATTAAGTCTAGGAGATTTTTACCTTGTCATTCGATTCCATGAACGCGTCGCCTATAGCGAAAGGCCATAAGGCTTCAATGTATTATTTTTTTCCAGAGCAACTTTATATGGAAGGAGTAGTCATAGGAACTTGGGAGGGGAATCATTCGATAAGAAATTGAATGCTTTAGCGCTCTTTTTAAGAGTCATAGTTGATCGAAGGACAACCATCTCCCTCTCATGCATTTTTAGCTGCCCTCTTGCCAAACATATCCGATTAACATTTTGAGATAGCCATTTTGTTCAAAATAGTCTAAATAAATAAGTAAAAACTTTCTAAAACAGAAGAAAATAAGAATTATCCAAATTTATCAAGAATATAGCCAAATGGGTTTCTGATTATTTTGCTTAAATCAGATTGTTTTGCTTAATCTTAAATACTTGCATTTGCACATCAAACTATACCTTTTTGCTGGCAGCATGCTTATTTAATTTTTAATTAGCTTTGCTTTGGTTTTGTGTCAATTATGGAAGCTGTATAAAGGTAACATTTCTTCTTTTTATTCATAAGCTTAAAGTCAAACCTCATAGAATTCTTAATTTGTTAAACTAGTGTATTATATTTCAAAGCATTAATGACAGCTATAAATCTACTCACCAAAATAAAACCCTTGAAATGTTCGCGACCAGCAAAGTAAGAAATATTTCCAAGTACTGAGGAACATAGGGCACTACACTACCAAGCACCATACACAGGACAAAAAAGCTTTCCATTATACTGTCAAGACTAAAGGTGTGTACAGCCAGTCTCATTGATGCTTCATCACTTTCAGCTTCCATTATGGGCAATCTAATAAAAAAAAGACATTAATCTACCTATATAATGGGTGAGTTTCTGTATTCCGGAGAAAACTCGTTTAATAGAAACCTTTATATTTATATGTGAAATACACTGAAAAAACCAAGCTTGATCAGTAAGCACTGACTTCATTTCACGATAATTATTGGGGGGCAAACGCATTTCTTCAAAATCTAGGGTGCAATTTTTCTATTTCTTCGATGAAATTACCAAATAAAGGGGCAATTTTTGAAATCTAGCGGGATTCAAGCCAAGGAGCTGTAAGTTTCCTACATAGAAGTTTCAGACAAGATGATTATTATAGTATACTTTGTGTTTTGATCTGACTCTATTTTTAGGAGTTATGGGCTATTGTATTTCTTAGTATGGACGTGATCGTCTCTTACTAGGTTGTTAGCTGCTACTGCAAACCGGGTAAATATATCGATCCTTTAAATAATATGATAATACTTATAATACTAATGTTAAAATAAAATTATATGTTGATCTTCGTGTGCAAGATGATGTTTATACCATTTGCTACTACAGTGTTGAACAAAAATGTAGTTTTTTTGTTAGAACTGATTTTACTTATTTTTTTTTAATTACGAAAGGTTTTTAAATAGTCTTTTCCTGAAACCAAATTGAGTGTTTACAAGATTTTTTTTTTTGCGTAATCATTTAGCCTAGATTAAATTATTTTTTCATATATTTTAGAAAAACAGGGAGAATAGAAATGGGTTTATTTGAAGCTGAAGGATAATCTCTCTTACCTCCTTTGTGCAAAAGTATTATCTTAGGCAGGGGCGGATCCAGGATTTTTTTTAGGGGGGGGGTGCAAAATAGGTTGATCCGATAAACTCGCGCTAGGGGCAAGTTTAATTAACGCAAACTTGCGTTAATTAAGTAAATTACACTACTTTAGCCGATGCTAGGGGGGCGCCCCCTCACCCCCTGGATCCGCCACTGATCTTAGGGACCTTCACAGCTTTCGGGAAAATTCTTTTTTCCATTGATTTATTAATCAAATGACATTAAATTGGTGTTACAAATGACTGAACCGATTTGGCAATCTTCTGGGAAATCCCTTCTACACCACTTGAATTCGTATGTACTCCAGTGATAATTTATTCCAATTCATTTGCATCACAAGGATTAAAAGGCATTTGAGCATTTACTAGAACTTCAGATTGAACTGTTTTGGGAGCCTGTTTCTTTTTTTTCTGAGCATCTTCACATAGTTTGTACCCTCACTATAAAAATAGTTACATAAATAGTTTGCTATATCAACCAAAAGACACTATGTGCACACTAATACGACTTTGACTACTACTACGACTAGTAATTGACTATTACTACTACTGTAACGTCGACTGTGACTGAAACTGTTAATTCTTCTGTTACTAGTCGACTATTGAAACACGAAAGGTGTCAAGTGACATTTTGCAAAATGTTCAGGAGCAAAAAAAAAAACTAATTGAAAAAGAAAAAATGTATTCAAAACATGGAACATGAACTGGCAGGAAATATTTTGGAGTGTCTAGGCGCTATTTAATGTACCGAATCGTATGCAAGTGTTAAAAATCCATTTTTCTTACACTTTGTGATAGTTTTGTTACTTATCGCCTTTTAGTTGAAAATTTTGCAAACCAAAAGGAAATGAGTAACAATCTGTCGCAGTGAAATTAGGTGCTCAAAACTTAAATTTGTTTGATTGTTTTTAGTGAAAAACAAATTTGCTTTATTTCCTAAATTTTTAATTCGATAGTCTTTATTTTTTGGCTTTAGTTGTGCAGAGCATGCTCAGAAGTACCAAGTTGTAACATTAATTTCTGTTTTTGCAGTGATATAGCCTTAAAATGGTTCTACTTTTAAACAGTGAGCAGTCATTTCGTGAACCCAACGTTTTCAAACTTAAGCTAAGTAAAATAATGAATAAAAACAGGAATACATAATAAATTTCAGATACATAAAATTAGAATTGGAAATATTTCCTATTCTGGCGTGGCTTCAAAACTGTTTGTGACGATAAGATCTATTGACAATTCACTGATTGGCAAATTCTTCCAAAACTCATACCTCCAGTAGTCGTGGATACGTGAAGAAAAAAAAAGGTTTTGACCAAGGTGGTTCTATTGATGAACTTCGTATTTTGATCTGACACCATTTTTAGGAGTTTTGGGCTATTATTTGTATTGCTGTGGGACGTGTTTGTCTCTTGCTAGGTTGCAGCAACCGCTGAATGGTATGGCTATAAAACAAATAAAATAACAACCGGTACCAAGTAAACTTTTGTCTCATTTGTATGTCTTTGGCTTCTGTTTCGTGACCCTGAAAAAATCTCAGAACGCTGTATTTCGCTTGCAGTTTTAAAGGTAGTTGCATTAATAACAGCCGGTCTAATTTCTTATCTTTGACTCGGTTTTTTTGTTGTTCTAGTTTTTATTCTTGATTACTGAAAACATTTCGTTCTCGTAACTCAGTTCAAGAATTTACACCTTCTTAAAGCTTAAAATTACAATGTCATCATAAAAACATTGCAAAAGGAGGAAGAATCTGATGTCACTTATCTAAATCACATTTTGGAGAGACATTTTGGATGGGTTACATTACATTAAATTACTATCATGCTTCTCTTTTGTTCTTCTCATATTTCTCTTTTGTTCTTCATCAGTAGATCCCATCCAATAGTTATCTTTGTCAAATGCACCTTCAACTTCTTCGTTTTTATATAATTTAATCTATATTGTAAGACCAGTATACAGACTACCTATTTCTATTTTTAGTTCCTTAATCACAATTTCCATTGTTGATAGGGAAAAATTTTACCAGAGTTCTCTGGTAAAATTTTAAGAAAATTTTACCTGGTTAAATCTGGTAAGAAAAGTATGTTTTTTGTCAAACTAAAGACTCAGAACAGAAAATTTTGACCACAAAAGTCCATGTGAGCTGTCGAAAAATGCTTTACTGTTGCAGATTTTAGAATCGGGTGTAGGAATCTGTCAGTGAAGACTGGACTGAATCTTGTACCAGGCACCTGGTCATACTGCTTGAAACTCTACTTTGCCGGTCAGAGTTTCACGTTTCATAGGAGTTACAATGTTGATCATTAGCAATTAGCAATGCTGCTGCGGTTTAACCCAGTTACAAAAATGGTGATATAATAATAATGAAAACCACGTAAGCATAACAAGGCCAGCTGAGGATCTCCATTGGCTGTTCCAAATGAGGATATATTTAGAACTTGGTTGCTCTCAATGTGCGTATAATAAAAAGTATCATGAATATGTTCTAAACATTGCTAGGGAAATCGGTTTAGAAGATAACATTTAAGAAGGTTTTTATTGCATGAACGCTGGGCCAGAGTAGGGGGCTACGTCTGAATCGCGAATGTTGTGAAGATTTGGCATTAATACTATAGGGATGTTTACAGTACTGATGGTGATTACAGCTCGCCGTTGTAGTATGTCTGCTATTGCTTTCAGCATTATTTCCAATAAGTACGTAATGGACATTGATTCTCGAAATTCGTCTAGTTCTAAAGAAGTTTAGTGCAAAGAATTGTAGTTTATACACCATTCAAATGCCATACTATTCAGCGGTTGCTGCAACCTAGTAAGAGACAAACACGTCCCACAGCAATAAAAATAATAGCCCAAAACTCCTAAAAATGGTATCAGATCAAAATACGAAGTTCATCAATAGAACCACCTTGGCCAAAACCGTTACAAAGAAAAGTTACAGTCTTGAACAACAAGAATAATCCATTGGCTCGAAAAACGAGGAAGGTGGCTGAAACTAAGATATTCGGCATCGAAAACATCATTTTTCTCCGTATCTAGTGAGACACTGCAACACCTTAGAGAACTGTTTAATGGCACGTTTAGAAGAAAAATGCTACACATAGTTGCTTTTGTAATTAACGAGAAATAATATTTCAAATAAATTGAATTCTGTACAAAAAAAAGTGCAGTTTCGCACAATAATGGGGTGACGAATGATTTTTTTTAGTTAAGAGCGAACTCTACCACATAGTAACTGAAATATTAAGTTAAATGCAGTTTTAGACTAAGACTAAATCATAATATTCGTAGTTATGCAACCAACTCATCTTTTATCATAAATGCCAGTGCATTTATGTCTTCCCATGGGAAACAAATTAATCTAATCTCATTTAGCGTGATAATACAATACTATGAACACTAATCGATGAAATACCAATATAACATCATCTTGGGGACAAAGATGCAGCTTTTTTTGTCAAAAAAAGATTTCATTTTTATCATTACTAGCAAGAAATAAAGTGAACTGTCGGAAAAGAAAGAAACTTTATTATAAGTAAAAACTACTTGAGAATCAAGGTAATATCAAAGAAACATGGGGAGTTATTAATGAGATTATGGGAAGTAAAAATGATTCCGAGCTTCATGCACTTGAAATTGATGGTTTGGAAATTACAGACGAATATGCAATTCATCTGGGGAAACTATACAGAAAGTAGGTAGAGTACAAAGAGATCAGTTCCAGAAGGAGGAATGTTGTGACAGTAGAGGAGAAGGTCTGCATTTTCAGTTTTATCCATGTACTAATGACCAATTAGTAAAGGTGATCAAGTCAATTGGTTTGAGCTGGCACTGACGGATTGAATCTTCTCTCATCCAGAGCAGTTTTGACTTACCTTCTACCTTGTTAGCTGCAAATCATAAACGTCTCAATACAAACTGGAACATTCCCGTACGCCTTAAAAGAATCTCACTGAATAAGGATTGTGATCTCACTGCATAAAGGAGCTGTGAAGTCGAATATAGAGAACTGGAGACCTATTTCAATCCTTCCATTATACTCTAAGATAATAGAGAAAATTGTGCACCGTCGTTTGTATGATTTTTTTGACAAAAAAGGACTTCTTTCCGAAACACAATTAGGATTTTCGAAGAATCACTCGACGTCCCATGCTGTGCAATACCTGGCGTTTGACACAGTATATTTCAATATTTTATTACATAAATTAGAATTTTGGGCGTCAGACTATTTGTGGAGATTTCAATGCCCACAGCCTTTTGTGGGGGAATAAACCAGCAAATAAAGCTGGTAAATTCATTGAGAATATGACTTCAAATAATAATGAATTAGCTGTTGCTACCCCTCCAAACCTGAATACATATTTCAACCCCAAAAGTGGCAGATTCTCCACAATTGACCTACAAATTGTGTCATTAAATTTTTTGAACAAAATTTACATAAATAAAATTGATAGTCTATGTACTGACCACTTTGCTATAGTTTGCTCCCTAAATGAACCTGCTGAAACTTTATCTCACACCTCCAAATATATCAACACTAAAGCAAATTGGTCTATGTTCCAAAATAAGCTAAATGATGAAATTACAAGTTTCACCCAAAGTTCATGCATTTCTAACACAACAGTTGACACACATGCTGAAGCCTTGACATCTTTACTAATAAATACAGCTAATCATGCTTTCCCCAGGACAACACCTAAGAAAACATTCCCTAAACCAATTCATAAAGCATGGTGGACAAATGAGTGCCTAAATAAATGGAGGATAAAAAAGGCAGCTAGGACAGAATTCATAAAAAAAACCATCACCTACTACATATTTAAAAAAATTACAAGCAGAATATAATCTAAAAAGGACTATAATAGATGCTAAATATAAATACTGGAATAATTTTGCAAATAATCTCTCCAGAGAAACACATGAGCCAATTATACATAAAGTCATAAGCCACATCTGTGGGAAAAAGACTTCCCCCAACCCATTCCTGTATGAGCTTATACATAATAATACCCATTATGACAATGATAATGAAAAAGCTAACCTATTTGCAACCCTTTTTGTTAATAAGCTAACATCAAATAATCAAAGCAAACTGTCCACAATTTCTATGAACACAAGTTACCAACCACGCCCAGGATCCGAGTACATAACTAATCCATTTTCAATCCAGGAATTGAATAATGCAATACATCATATTAGGACCAAAACTAGCGGCAGCTATGACAATATACACCCTACATGGATAAAGAATCTCACACCTTCATACAAACAAGAACTGCTAAATTGTTATAATCACGCTTGGGCATTTTCTAGGTTCCCCAATATATGGAAATGTTCGTCCCTCCTACCAATCCTAAAGAAAAATAAACCAAAAGATAACCCTGAGTCTTATAGGCCCATAATGATTACTCCTGTGATGGAGAAAATAATGGAGAAAATGATCTATCACAGACTCCTCTGGTTTGTTAAAAAAAATAATATGATCCCTCACACTCAAACTGGATTCAGGAAACACCACTCCTCAACAGATGCTTTCTTTTTGCTAACAAATGCAATAAATGAATCTTTCTCAAAAAATAATGTCCTAGTTGCAGCTTTCCTAGATTTTGAAGGCGCATATGACAACGTGAACCACCAAATCCTTTTAAACAAACTTGCAAAGAAGTATCTTTCCTAAGATAGTATCTTTTATTAAATCCTTCATAGAAGTGCGAAGTTTCATCGTTTGTGTTGGTTCAGCCTCTTCACCCCAAAAGACAATAACCAAAGGCCTACCTCAGGGAGCAGTCCTCAGTTGCCTCCTATTCGCCCTATACCTCTGGGACATGAACCTACCCCACACGAATCTACAATATGCTGATGATCTGGTGCTTTGGTCATCTGGCAACACCTTTCAGATAGCACAGTCAAATCTGCAAAAGTCACTTTTCCAGTTTGAAAAATTCTCTCAACATTCAGATTTACCCATTGCACCCACCAAGTCAAAAATAATCCAATTTCACCGGAAGCAAAACCATGTTAATGCAAAACTAACTCCAAATAAAACAACTATTCCATAAGATAATCGTATTAATTACCTAGGTCTCATGCTTGACCAAAAACTTAATTTCCACCTCCACATTTCAAACACAATAAAAAAATGCTATAGAAAAACAAATATACTAAAAAGACTTCTTTCCACACCCTGGGGATGTAAGGAGAAAACCTTACTCCAGTTTTATAAATCACATATAAGACCCCATATTGACTATGGGCTCATCGTCTATGGTGCATGTGCAAAGACCCAGATGCAAAAAATTGAAACAACACAAAATGATATAACACGTCTCATATTTGGTCTTAGGAAACCCACAAGCACCAAGTTTCTGCTTATGGAGAGTGGATTAACAACAATAAGGGAGAGACGTAGGTTTCTCTTGACAAAACATCTTACAAAAATTGAATCAAATAGCTCACACACATTACATAATTGGTTAAGAAATCCAGCCATGTATAGAGGCATTGCAGATGAGTATGCCAATATTCAGAAGAAGTTCCCCATACCAGGAAAGTCTATTGCACCCACTTTCCCCCGATCCCCCCCATGGAATTGGTCAAGTCCCTTAATAAATAATGAATTCTCAAAGTGGAATAAAGATTTAACCCCCATTGCTTTTGTCCAGAAAAAATTTGCAGAACTTAATACAATTATCTATAAAAATCACTTCCAAATATTTGTTGATGGGTCAAAAATGAATGAGAAGGTTGCAAGTGGTGTTTTCCTTCCTCACCTGAAAATTGCAATGGGCGAGAGATTATATAATAATTTATCTATAATGTCTGCTGAGTTAAATGCCATAATCATGGCATTAGAACACATTAAGGAAAACCAACCTTTGATTGCAAATTCAAATAATATTATCATATATTCCGACTCTCTATCAAGCCTTGAGTTGCTGGCCTCAGCTCCTCCATATAAGTTGGACATTGACACTTATCATTGTCTCAGTATTATTGATAATCTTACTTCAAGTGACATAAAAGCTTATTTTCAGTACATTCCTAGCCACTCTGGCATAAGTGGTAATCATCAGGTTGATGAAACAGCAAAAAATGCTATAAATATTGACCAGCCAAGTGGGAGACCAATCCCAATTAGAGATATTTACCGATGGAGGCTATCAGATATTAACTTTAATAAGATTAATCCTATCCTTTCCCCCTTTCCCAATAAGTATCTTTCTAAAATTTATCATAGAATTCGTTCTGGAAAAAATGGACTAAATTTCCTTGCATTCTCATATAAGCTTTCTATTTCAAGTGGTTCAATTCCCCTGTCCCCTCTTTGCAGGCATTGTAATATGAATAATGAAACAATTGACCATTGCCTATTTGAATTTAATATGCTGACGTCTGCACAACATACCTTGCTTTGTAAACTGTTAAAATGCGCAGCCTTACTTGTACTAATACCATGGCAGTAGTGGTAGTAGTAGCAGCAATAGTGCATTATTATTAGTAGCGGAACAATAGTAGCAGCAGTATTAATAGCAGTAGTGGCAGGTACATTTTGCAACTTTGGTCAATTGAACATTTCACTCATGATGTCCCTGAAGTTTCCTCTTGATACAATAAGCCGTTCCATAATTTTTGCTGATATGCCCGTGTCAGCAATCCGTATGTACATAGTATGTTCTGATTTAATTCAACTTTCCCTTCAACCTTTCCTCAGTTGTTTATTTCAATATCCTCAGCCTTAGTAGTCCTCGCTACAGAAATAGTAGTTTTAGAGATAGTAGTGGTAGTAGTAGTAGTTGTGGTAGCCGCAGAAGCAGTGGCAGTTTCCAAATTAATATACTCAGTTATTCTCGAGTTACGTCCTTTCGACAACCCATATACACATAACTTGTTTTGATTCAGTTCCCTGAAAGACTCACTTTAATGTCCTTCGTATTTTGGGAGAGTAGAAGTCAAACATGCGTTACTTTTCTCAATAACATATACAATATGTAAACAATGAACAAATTACCTACAGTCCCTGCCCTGAGGCCTTGGGAGAGGGGGGTTCGACATCCCAAAATGCATAATTACTGAGCCTTTCAACAATGCTGACTAAATAGGTGCCTCAAAACTTTGTTTAAATGTTTATTTTGGAAAATGAAGGGCGTCGGGGGGTGGGGTGGGTGGGGGGTTTTGGTTGCTCTCAAATCACTTTAACTCTTACGGTATAATTTCCAATTTCAAATCAAATGAGCCCCGTCTCAAGTTTATACCACCACCCATTCCATGAAAGTCTAATATGCCCCCAGGGTATAACTTACAGCCCCTGCTCTGGGGAGATGTGTCAACCCTGAAGGCATTGTTATATGTTCTTTGGACTATTTTGAACAAAATGGCTATCTCACAATTTCAATCAAATGCATTAGGTGAAAAGAGGGGTGATTTGGGGGGGGGGCTAGTTGCCCTTCATCACATTTGACTCTTAAAAGAGAACTAGAACTTCAAATTTTCAACCAAATGAGTCACCTGTGATGTTTATACAACCCTCCCTTCCATAAAACCTTAAATGCTCCCGGGGTATAATTTACAACCCTTGCCTCCGGGCTCTGGTGGTTTGTATCAACCCCAAAAGCCTTGTTATATGATCTTTGAACTATTTTGAATAAAATGGCTATCTCAAAATTTCTAGTTGATGCATTTCTTGAAAACACGACGTGTGGGGAGGCTAGCTGGTCTCTGATCACTTTGACTCTTAAGAAGGGCACTAGAACTTCTGATTACTAATCCAATGAGCCCCCCCCCCGAAGTAGATACGACTGCCCTTTCTGTAAAAAGACCTTATATGCCCCAGGGCATAACTTACAACCCTTGCCCTGAAGCCTGTGTGTGTGTGGGGGGAGGGGGGGGGGGGAGGGGCATCCTCAAAGATATAATTTGTTGACTCTTCAGCTATGCTGAACAAAATTGCTATCTCAAAATTTTGATAGGATGTGTTTGGGGAATGATGGGCGTGGGGGAGGGGCTCAATCACTCTCAAATCACTTTTAACTCTTAAAAAGAGCACTATAACTTCCAATTTCAAATCAAATGAGCCCCACCTGAAGTTTATACGACCACCTATTCAATGAAAACCTTATAAGCCCCCAGAGCATAGCTTGCAACCCTTACCCCAGGGCTCTGTGGGGGTTTGTATCAACCCTGGAGGCATTGTTATATGTTCTTTGGACTATTTTAAAGAAAATGACTCCCAATTTCAATCAGATGCGTTTGCTGAAAAGAGGGGTAGTCGGGGGGGGGGGGGGGGGGGGTGCCCCCCCGTCACTTTTGGCTCTTAAAAGAGAACCAGAACTTCGAACTTTCAACCAAATGAGCCCCATCTAAAGTTTATACAACGGTCACTTCCATAAGAACATTAAATGCCCCCGGGGCATAACTTATAACCTTTGCTCCCAGACTCTGAGGGTTTGTTTCAATCCCAAAAGCCTTGTTATATGATCTTTGGACTGTTTTGAGTAGAATTTCTATCTCAGAATTTCTATTGGATGTATTTCGGGAAAATACCACGTGAGTGTGGGGGGGGGGATTGCTGTCCTCCGATCACTTTGACTCTTAAAAAGGGCAATAGAACTTCTGATTACTGATCCAAAGCGTCCCCTCCGAGGTTTATATGGCCACCCTTTCTATAAGAATCTTATAAAATCCCAGGTTAAAGCTTAAAACCCTTACCATGAGAGCTGTGGGGGGGGGGG